>WNWU01000011.1:3978260-4043686 GCA_012654045.1 Ptyas mucosa | reverse complement strand
AAATAAAATAAAATAAAATAAAATAAAATAAAATAAAATAAAATAAATAAAATAAACATTGGATGGATTGGATGGCCATCCGAAAGAGGAGGCTCTCTGCCAGGATCTTGACTAGATGTGTGATTCAGGATAGCATACAGGTGGTCCTCGACTTACAACCAAAATTGAGCCCGAGATGTCTGTTGTTAAGTGAGAAATTTGTTAAGCGAGTTTTGCCCTCTTATACGACCTTTCTTGCCACAGTTGTTAAGTGACTCACTCCAGTTGATAACTTAGTGACCTGGTTGTTAAGTGAATCTGCCTTCCTCATTGACTTTGCTTGTCAGAAGGTCACAAAGGGCAATCACACGACCCTGGGATGCTGCAATGGTCATAATGAGTCGTGGTGGCGCAGTGGTCAGAGTGCGGTACTGTAGGCTACTTCTGCTGATCACCGGCTGCCTGAAATTTGGCAGTTCGAATCTCACTGGCTCAAAGTTGACTCAGCCTTCCATCCTTCCCAGGTGGGTAAAATGAGGACCCAGATTGTTGGAGGCAATTATGCTGACTCTGTAAACCTCCTAGAGAGGGCTGTAAAAGCACTGTGAAGCGGTATATAAGTCTAAGTGCTATTGCTGTCTAAGTGCTATTGCTATTGCTTTAAGTATGAACCAATTGCCAAGCATCTGAATTTTGATCCTGTGACCATGGGAATGCTGCAAAGGTTGTAATTGTGAAAAACGGTCAAAAGTCGCTTTTTTCCGTGCCCTTGTAACTTTGAACGGCCATTACCTGTACAGGTAGACCTTGATTTACAACCATTCGTTATTGACCAAAGTTATAACGGCACGGAAAAAAGTGACTTACAACCCAATCATGAGCTCTGGTGGCTTAGCAGACTAAGGCAGTTATTAACATCTACTTACATCTGCTGCCTGCAATTATTGCAAGTTCATATCCCACCAGGCTCAAGGTTGACTCAGCCTTCCATCCTTTCTAAGGTAGGTAAAATGAGGACCCAGATTATGGGGGCAATAAGCTGACTTTGTATAAATATACAAAAGTATGAAGGCTATTGCTTAACACCTTGTAAGTTGCCCTTAGTCTCCAGAGAAGGGCGGCATATAAATCATTTTTTTAAAAAAAATAAAAAAATAAAAAAAATCCTTGCACTTATGACCATCTCAGTTGCATGATCGAAATTCAGGCACTTGGCAAAGGATATGTACTTACGAAGGTTGCAATGTCTTGGGGTCACCATTTGCGATCTTCCCCATCTGGCTTCCGATAAGCGAAGTCATTGTGGGAAGCCAGATTCACTTAACAACTGCATGGTTCACTTAACAACTCCCAAAACAATTGCAATGATTCTCTTAACGATCGCGGATAAAAAGATTATAAAATCAGACATGATTGATGTAACAACCCCCTTGCTAAGAGCCGCGGTGGCGCAGTGGTTAGAGTGTAGTACTGCAGGCTACTTCGGCTGCTCACCGGCTGCCAGCAGTTTGGAAGATCGAATCTCACCAGGCTCAAGGTTGACTCAGCCTTCCATCCTTCCGAGGTGGGTAAAATGAGGACCCAGATTGTTGGGGGAAAATAGGCTGACTCTGTAAACCGCTTAAGAGAGGGCTGTAAAGCACTGTGAAGCGGTATATAAGTCTAAGTGCTATTGCTATTGCTTAGCAATGGAAATTCTACTCCCAATTGTAGTTTCAAGTCAAAAACTTCCTGAACGGTTTAATAAATCAATAAGTACATCCATGATTAAACTTTTCCAGGGCTTGTGGTCTTGGCTATGCAACCACCACAAAGTCAGTAATGTTACCGTGTGCATCACAGACCAAGGGTGGGTTCTAAATTTTTTTAATACCGGTTCTGTGGGCGTGGCTTATTTTGTGGGTGTGGTTTGATGGTCATGTGACAATTCTTTAGGATTTAGCAGAGGTACCGATCTACCAGGCTTTTAACTGCCCAGTCTACCCATTTGTTTTTCGAGCGTCCCAGGCTACCCATTTGTTTTTCGAGTGCACTGATCTACCACACACTGCCTTTTAACACTGCTCAGCTGCAGGGCGGCCCTTTGAAGCCCCGCGGCAAGAGTTTAAACAGTTTTTTTCCTTCCAGCCAATCAGCTGGGACTCAGGAGGCAGTGAAAAATTGGGGGTGGGGCTAAATAAAAGGTAAGAATAACGCGGGGGGGGGGCAGCTCCCCAACAAAGAGAACCAGTTCGGTGACATCATATCGTCACCGCTACCGGCTCGGCCGAACCGGGAGGAACCCACCACTGTCACAGACTGATCTTCTTGCACTGATTCCCCACTGGTTTACTGTGCAATCCCTGACTGATCCATGTAAGCACAACGGCATATAGCCTTCAACTCACACCTTTGCAAGCATGTGGATCGTGGACCTCAGCTGGACTCCAGGGCAAGTCCTGATAGAAATCCTTGCAGAACTCACAGTTGAGACCTTTAGTGTGGTGCTTACAGACACATCGTCCATGGATCTGGAACAGAGGAGACAAATAAAATAGATTTACGAGGCCTTTCACGCCAATTAGCGAGAGACTCCTGAATGCGAAATAACATCATAACTACGTAGTATGATGGACTTGCAGGGCCGGCGCAACGTGTAACATGTTCACACTGGTGCAATAGGATTGGGTGGTTATTAATATTATTTATTTACTTATTTTTATTTTTATTTATATGCCGCCCTTCTCCGGAGACTCAGGGCGGCTTATAATGCGTTAAGCAATAGCCTTCATACTTTTGTATATTTTATACAAAGTCATCTTATTTCCCCCACAAACCGGGTCCTCATTTTACCCACCTTAGAAAGGATGGAAGGCTGAGTCAACCTTGAGCCTGGTGAGATTATTGGGTTAGGGATTTTACTGTGAGTTGTATTGTGTGTGTGGGGGGGGGGGGGTTTGCATTGAGGGAGCTCAACCAATCTCATTGTACATATGTTGTGCACTGCCAATAAAGATTTGAACTGAGAGCATCTCCCAGCCTAGAGGTATTTTTTTTAAATGAGCATGAATTCCTATAGTAGGTGCAGAGGACTCCTGATACAAGCTAAACTCACATAAACTTCACGTGGTTACCCATTTCTCATCACCCTGATCTTCTCCTTGCCTCCCACTGAGCAACTTACCATGCCCTCAACCGGGTTAGCTGATCCTGTGAACGGGGCACACTCAGAGGCATGTCCATAACAGAAGCAGCTCCCTCGAAGCACCATCTCATACACCGCATAGTAGTATTTCTGCAGTACTTGGTGTCGTGAGTCTAACAGGTTGTCTCCCAGGGTATGCAGCTTTGTGAAGTTCACCCGCAAGTTGGTGACACGTAACAAATCTGGGCAAGAGAGGGAATTGTTGGAGCAGTAGTTTAGCTTTTACAGACTCTTCAGCCTCCCCCACTTTCTATCTTCTTGTTTTTCTCCCTCCTTCTTTTTATCGTCATGGTTATCAGGCAGGAAGCACAATAATATAACTACCACCTTTTCCCAAATGTATCTTTTCCAAAGTGTTAAATAAACATTCCCATCACATTCCCATAGGGTGTGATTATCCAACACAACTGGAGAATACCTTGAGCTGAGATGGGCAGCCTATAAATTTTATAAATAAAAAAGTAAACTGAAAAACTGGCATATACAGGACTGTGTTATCATAACCTACAATAAGCCCTGTTAAATTAACCCAAATCAGGGGTGAAATGCTCCCAGTTCGGACTGGATCACCCGATCCGGTAGGAATGGAGACGGGTAGTTCAGAGAACCGGTAGCAAAAATCCCTGCCCCCACCCCCACCCAGCTGAGCCGCACAATCATCAGAGGCTTTTTTTTTACTTTTAAAAGCATTTTTTCTACAACCTCTTTGGCTGAAAAAATGCTTTTAAAAGTAAAAAAAAAAAGCCTCTGATGATCGCGCGGCTCAGCTGGGATCCTCAAAGGCTTTTAAAAGAAAAAAAACCCCTTTTTTTCTTTGAAATGCCTCTGATGATCCAAGCTGAGTTGCCTGATCGGCAGAGGCATTTAAAAGAAAAAAAGTCTCTGCCGATCAGGCAACTCAGCTGGGATCGTCAGAGCCTTTTGAAAGTATTTTTTTACAACCTCTTCGCCGAAGAGGTTGTAGAAAAAATGGTTTTAAAAGTTTTTTTTTAAAAAATTGGCCATGCCCACCCAGTCACATTACCCCCCTCCCCTCCACCAAGCCACGTCCACAGAACCGGTAGTAACAAATTTTAGATTTCACCACTGACACGAATGCCAATCCAGTTTGAAAGGGCTGTCAGTCTCCCAAGTCAACCGGAGTGGAAACAGGACAAGGTGAGCTAATTTGATTTTATTATAAGGCTGCATTGGTAGAATCTTGCAAGTCTGAAAGTACAAATCTCCCACCGTCTCTTTTTACTACCTGATTAGTTGGGTGGATCCTCTCCAAGTTTCTTTCTCCGCCCAGTACTCAGTTGTGGGCTCCACCCTCTTTTATCTGTTTCCTAGGCAGCATCTCTTTCCTCCCATCTACCAAGGTCATTCTCACATTCCACTACAGCCATAATGGCGAACCTATGGCACGCGTGCCGGAAGTGGCACACAGAGCCATCTCTCCAGGTACATGAGCCATCGCCCGTTGTACTTCCGGGTTCTGGTGTGCCTGTCAGCTGGTCTTCACACACGCGAGAGCACAGGAAACTGGAAGAGCAGCTGCCTGGTGCGCATGTGCGTGCTGGGAAAATGATATTCTGGTTTCCGGTGCACACATGCGCACCAGCCAGCTGGCCTTTGCGCGCACAAGTGCCAGAAATGGGAAGACCAGGTGGCCGGTGTGCATGCACGCACAGGAAACCGGAAGGTCATCTTCCCAGTTTGCACATGCGCACCGGGTGGCTGCTCTTCTGGTTTCCAGCACATGTGTGCAACGGGATCGTGCACGCGCGCTGGCTTTGTTTGCATGCGCATTGAGCTTCTGCGCATGCGCAGATGGCCTATGATGACATCTGGGGTGGTGGGCGGAGCCTCCCTCCAGTTTTACTACCGGTTCTTGCGAATCGGTCCGAACCGGGGGAAACCCACCACTGATGTAGCCTGATAATGAAACATTTGGAAACCAACCCATAAGCTTGGAGAACAAACCTCCACCCTTATCCCTCACTCGAGCTACAGATTTTCGCCACTAGCAAGCATGACTCTGCGTCAATATCTAAAGCCTTGGCAACGTATTTTAATCCTCGGCAACATTTCTTTTCAATTCTCGGAAGCAGTCTGTTCCTTACTTCCCGTTGAAGCCATACCTTGGATTTCCTGGCTGTAGGGGTCTTCTACTTTCACAGCTGGATCTAGTACCTTGAAAATGACCTGCAGAGAGAAGTTAAAAGATACATCTAACTTTTCCCTGACTTCCTAAGAGCATATAGGTAGCCTTCGACTTAGGACCACAACTAAGGCTGGAATTTTGATCATAAATTGTTGTAGTCGTAAGTCTGGTCAATTTTATGACCGCTTTTGCAATGGTTGGAAAGCAAGCCATCATGGTTGTTAAGTGAACCATGCGATCATTAAACAAGCCTGGCATAGCCGATGGGTGTTTTTCCCTGTTTTCTGATAGCAAAAAAGTCAAAAATCACAGTCACATAAACATAGGACACTGCAACCAGTCTTAAATGTAAGCACCTGAAATGAGATCATGTGCCCATGGTGTGTGTGTGTGTGTGTGTGTGTGTGTGTGTGTGTGTGTGCACACCAGTTGTAACCTTCAGGATGGGTCATAAGTAGCTTTTTTTGAAGTTTGTTGTAACCTCAAATGGCAATTTATGCAACCAGTCGTAAGTCAAGGACAATCTAAAGTCACTGAGTTCTTTTTATCAAGATCAATGTCCAAGGAAAAAAGAGTGAGACTGGGTCTAATAATAATTAATCATGTTAGCCCTTCAAAATAAGAAATCCAAAGTAGTGAATAAACACAGAGAAGACATCTTTTTAAAAGCTGTATTACACAGACACAAAACACAAAACACAGACCCAAAACCCGGCATGTCATAACACATAACACTGTCACTGTCACTTCCAAGGGTGAAATGTAAAATTTGTTACTACCAGTTCTGTGGGCGTGGCTTGGTGGTGGTGGGGGTAATGTGACTGGGTGGACGGGCCAACTTTTTTTTTTTAACTTTTCAAAGCATTTTTTCTAATGCTTTGAAAAGCCTCTGGTGATCAGGCAACTCAGCTGGGATCGTCAGAGACTTTTCAAAGCATTGTTTTTACCACCTCTTCGGCCAAGAGGTTGCAGGAAAAAATGCTTTGAAAAGCCTCTGAGGATCCCAGCTGAGCCGCGTGATCATCAGAGGCTTTTTTTTTACTTTTAAAAGCATTTTTTCGTCAGAAGAGGTTGTAGAAAAAATGCTTTTAAAAGTAAAAAAAAAAGCCTCTGATGATCGTGCGACTCAGCTGAGCATGGGGGGGTGGGGGCGCAAGGATTTTTGCTACCGGTTCTCCGAACCACCCGCCTCCATCGCTATCGGATCGGGCAATCCTGTCCGAACCGGGAGCATTTCATCCCTGGGTTCTTCTCATATTTAGTGGTACCACAAGGCACCAAACTTCAAAGAAGGCTGATCTTTCCCATCACCTTAATATTACAAATTCAGGAATCTGCCCTATAAAAAAGACAACTGAGTTAAAGTTAAAATGAGCCCTTGAGAAATACAGGGGTTTTGAGATGGGAAAAAAAAATCTCCCATGTAAAAAATTAAGGTTGTGCTGAATAGCATATTTTGATATGAAAAGCCTAAGATATTTGGTCCCAGCTGCTTTACTTAGAATTGAAGATATCAGGAGAAATTCCTTGATATCTCTCTGGCATGTGGATAGGGAAACTATGAATGCTTAGAATATTTTTTTCTTATTTTAACTTGCACTTTCTTTTAACATTGTCGATATGGTAATTCAACATAAAAACTTGGAGCCCAATTCTGTCAGGGTTATAGTCATGTATCCAAAACCTACTGCAGGTAACCTTTGACTTTTAACAGACTCCCCATAAGCTACTTATGACCTGATTTTGAATGTTATGACAGCCGTAAACAAACACCCTTCAGTTGTATTCTCACATTTCGGATGCTTGGCAACCTTTACGGCAGTTTGTAGCATGCTGTTTTCATGTGACCACAATTTTTGATGGGTTTTGCTGGTTTCCAGCATTTACTTTTGGTTCCATCAAAAAAACCATAAAGTAGATCAATTCACTTTGATAAAGTAGATTAATATAATTACCATTGCATTCTCTTAACGACTGTCACAAATATGTTGTAAAAATTAGGGTTGGTCACATGGTGACCCGCTTAATGATGCAATGTTCCAGGCTCAATTATAGTCATAAACCAAGGACCATTTGCACCTGTCAGATCTGCTCTCGTCTTTCTGTCCTGCTCTTCCTAGATGAGGAGCAAGAAAAATGTGACATTCTGGCTTAAAGGTAAAGGTTCCCCTCATACATATGTGCTAGTCATTCCTGACTCTAGGAGGCGGTCCTCATCTCCATTTCAAAGCCAAAGAACCAGCACTGTCCAAAGACGTCTCCGTGGTCATGTGGCTGGCATGACTAAATGCCAAAGGTACACGGAACGCTGTTACCTTCCGACCAAAGGTGGTCCCTATTTTTCTACTTGCATTTTTTACGTGCTTTCAAACTGCTAGGTTGGCAGAAGCTGGGACAAGTAACAGGAGCTCATCCCGTTACGCGGCACTAGGGATTTGAATCGCTGAACTGCCGACCTTTCGATCAACAAGCTCAGTGACTTAGCCACTGAGCCACCACATCCCTTTTGTCCCATTCTGGCTTAGCTGCAATGTATACAGCTAGTCCTTGATTTACAACAAATTAAACAAAATGTTACAAAAGTTATGACATTTATACTTACCAGGTTACTTACCAAGCACATCTAAATTATATTAAAGTAACCAAAATATCTTTACAATCCATAAGGCATGTCACAACTTTTGAGCACCTCTAATGTTTGGAAATTGAAAGTTGAAAAATTTGACACGCCCTAAAACAGTTCATTTAGTGATCATTCAAAGTTACCAATGCACTAAAAAATGACTTTCAAACTTAGAACTATTGCAGTATCCTTGTGAACACATTATCAAAATTCAGACGCTTGGCAACTGACTCATACTTATGATGGTTGCAGTGTCCCAGGGTTGTGTGATCACCTTTTGTGAACTTCTGACAAGCAAAGTCAATGGGGAAGCCAGATGCAGTTAACAACTGTGTTATTAAAAATTTCAACAATCTATATATCTATAAATGGTTCTCTCTCTGTGTGTGTGTGTGTGTGTGTGTGTCTGTCTGTTTGTCTGTTCCAGTATAACTCTGGAATGCCTGGGCCGCTGAAATGAAAAGGAATGAATTATATCTATGTGCATTTTGGATTCAAGTTATGTTAAGATACAGCCTGTTGTGCCTTAAAATGGCTTCTACTGTACAGCACAGTGCAGTTGCCATGGTAACAGCTTCACAGTACTCCACACGGGAGCTCCCTCTGGTAAAGGGAGATTGGTTCTTAAAAAAAACAAACAAACACCCTAGGCCCTCAGCTTCAAGCAAAGAGGGCAAGTTGTCGGAGGAGGTGCCTGTAAACACAGATAATCACCTCAAAGGCTGATCCCTGTAGAATTTTTTCCAGGCTGTTGGCCAGGGCAATTAGGTCTCTAATTCTCACCGCAGTGGTTGAGCCAGTCCTTTCAGCTAGTTCACTATAAACTGTGGCAAGAAAGGTTATAAAATGGGGCAAACCTCACTTAACAAATCCTTCACTTAGCAACAGAAATTTGGGGTTCAGTAGGGGTCGTAATTCAAGGACTATCTGTGTTAGGACTTAACAAGGGGTTCTTACAAACCAGATGAAACCAAT
Organism: Ptyas mucosa; assembly: GCA_012654045.1. Classification (NCBI taxonomy): domain Eukaryota; kingdom Metazoa; phylum Chordata; class Lepidosauria; order Squamata; family Colubridae; genus Ptyas; species Ptyas mucosa. Next base: position 4,034,779 of record WNWU01000011.1, on the reverse strand, counting down.
TCCCTCCAGAGTCATACTCCCAATTTAAGTTCAGTATTCCCATGGCTACTGTTTGATAACGTTTTAAGACTCGACCTCATCCAGTTAGCCCCAAGAGATGCATCTCAAAAACCTAACTAGACTTTACTGCTTTCCAAGTTCATTTCAACAATTGTGGCTGTCTGCATTCATACTCAGAACTTGAGATTTTGCATTCCTTTCTGCTGTTTAAAAATTAATTTGAATGTCACGTTGATCTTTCTATTCAGTGAACAGAGTAAACTATATTACAATGAATCAGACCATTACTTTTTCTCCGCTCTGTATTATCCACTCTGACAGGCAGCCACCTTAAAAACCTTCCCACTTCTTACCTAAATTAAATCTAGGATATCCCGCCTGCAAATTATGTTTGCTATCAGATTTTAGCCCTTTCTCAGAGCCAAGTATCTATCTGTATTCTAGTTCCATTAATCCTAGTCCAGAGAGACAAACTGAGCTTGTGTTGCTAGAGCTGAATAGAAAACAGTGGTGAATTTGGGGAAGGGATTTAAATCTGCTCGAATAAATAAAGACTGCCTGCTTATCTTCCCCAGGTTGTTCATATAATTACAGAGATACAATTCCAAGTGACAATTGCCAATTGCATTTCATTCTACTGCCATAGAATAGCACTGACTTCACCATAGCTGGAGGGCTCAATCTCAGAGTATCGCTCATCGCACATTGCTTGATTGACATGTGTTGGGATCTGAGTAGGAACAGCTGGGAAGAGCTTGGAGCAATTGAAGGCAAAGTAGCGATAAACTTTCCAGCTTTGCCCAAAATCTGATGAACGTTCAATGAGCATTGCTGCTGGACGGAAAGTCTGAAAGAGAAGGAAGAGAGGAGTTAACTGGAGAACATTTGTCGCTGTTCTAGCTAATTTCCCTGTACATCATTAAGAGATGATCTCTAAATTAAAATGTCCAAAACATACATGAATACCAAAGCAAGTCATGTTGTGGCCCGCCGGTGGCCAATGGAGCTGGCAGCAGAGTCAGACAGTGAGGAGGTTGGGGAGGAACTTGGGCCAGTCCTGGGAGCTGGGGAAAGCTCAGATGAGGGCTCTGCGTCAGAGGCAGAGAGGGAGATAGACAGCAGCGAGGCAGAGGAACAGCTGGAGCCCATTCCCAGTGTGCGCATGCGCAGAGCTTCCAGAAGACAAGAACAATTAAGAAAGCAGGGTCGACTTGGGAGTAAGGCCACACCTTGGAGATAATTGGCCCCTCCGAGAGGACATAAAAGAGGAGCGAACGGGACGTGGGCTTTTGCTGGAAGCAATTAGTTCATTTGGTCGATTCAAGTTTGGAAAGTTCTGTTCATGACTCTAATCCCTCGAAGTGATGTCCCAGTGCCTGGAAGCCGTGCGGATCTGGATGGGGAGAAACAAGCTCAAGCTCAACCCATCTAAGACGGAGTGGCTGTGGCTCCCAGCATCCCGATATAGTCAGTTGACTCCATCACTGACTATCGGGGGCGAGTCTTTGGCCCCTGCGGAAAGGGCTCGCAATCTGGGAGTCCTCCTGGATAGGCAGCTGTCTTTGGAGGAACATCTGACGGCTGTAGCCAGGGGGACCTTTTGTCAGGTTTGCCTGATTCGCCAGTTGCAGCCCTTTCTTGATTGGGATTCCCCGTGCACAGTCACTCACACCCTCGTCACCTCTCGCCTAGACTACTGTAACGCTCTCTACATGGGGCTCCCCTTGAAGAGCACCCGGAGGCTCCAACTGGTCCAGAACGCAGCTGCGCGGGTAGTGACGGGAGCAGCATGGCACTCCCACATAACACCGCTCCTGCGCGAGCTGCACTGGCTTCCGGTGGTCTTCCGGGTGCGCTTCAAGGTGTTGGTGATCACCTTTAAAGCGCTCCATGGCATAGGGCCTAGTTATCTCCGAGACCGCCTGCTGCCACCAATGACCTCCCATCGACCCATGCACTCCCACAGAGAGGGCCTCCTCAGGGTGCCATCAGCCAAACAATGTAGGCTGGTGACCCCCAGGGGAGAGCCTTCTCTGTGGGGGCACCCACCCTCTGGAACCAGTTGCCCCCGGAGATTAGGAGAATTCACGACCTCAGTGCCTTCCGCCGTGCCCTTAAAACACATTTTTTCCAACAAGCCGGGCTGGCTTAAGAAGAAATTTTAAATTTTAATTGGTTTGTTAGTTTTAATTCTGGAGCCAAATTTATATATATTTTAATTGTTTTAATATTTGCATTTTATGTTTTTATTTCTGACTGTACTCCCTGAGTCCTCAGGGAGAAGGGCGGTATATAAATTGGAAATAAAATAAAATAAAATAAATAAAATAAAATAATAGAATTCTGTGCCAAGTTTGGCCTTGCCCTGGATTTGGAAATTGGTTCTCTGTCAGCGTTCCAAGTGAGATACGGTGGGTGTTGATAAACATTCCTCTGAAAGACTGTTTGCCAAAGCCTTGTTGACTGTGAATGACAGTAATTCACAGTCGTTTAAATAAAAGCGGTTTGGCCGGAATTAAGATTTTGCTTCATGCTTTCTAAGGAAGCCTAGGTCAGAACAAGTCAGGTATTTGGGAACAAAAGGGACTGACTTTTCTAGATGTAAGTTTGATTTTCACTCGCTTTTTCCCCTCGGACCCATTGTATATTTCTTTCATTGATTCATTGATTCATTCATTCATTCATTCATTCAATTTCTCTGTAATACAGTATGTTTCCATGTTATTATGGAAGAGTTTCCATGATTGGCTTAAGAATATCACACATTTTTATTTTACCAGCACTTTTCTTACATATTTCCATCCGTGGAATACCTACAGGATATGTCCCAGAGGGTTGAGTGTTAATTTGACTTATAACGCTTTTTTGGATCAGGTTCTACAGTGATTCAGGGAGTCCCAGTAAATAGAAGGGAAGGGCCTGTTGTGTTTTACCACCACCCCCAAAATCAGGTTTTGATTGTTTTACCCCCCCCCCCAAAATCAGGTTTCGATTGATGATTAGACCCATCTAGCCCTCTGATATAGGATATCTCCTCCCATAGTCCCAGATCTGCTTGAGGGAGCAACATATGGATGTTTCAGCCACATCCAGGGAAATCCACCAATTTTGCACTAACATGCCCTGCAATGAATTGTTAGGATAGTTTCACTCACTGGCCTCATTACGAAGCACTGCTGAGATTGGTCACAGGAAAAGAGCAAAGTTATGTCAACATCATTTGTGCTACTCATGGATGAAACTAGAGGATCTCTTAGTAAACTGGTTCTTCAGACGTGCACTAAAGGTAGCTTATTCTGAGGCTGAGAATCTCTGGAATGCAAATCCCAGCAACCCAAGATAGCATGGTGACTGACTGGAAGTGATGGAGCTGTGGTCCAACAAATCTGAAAAGAATCAAGTTGTTTCTAGAGATAAATAACATCCATATACCCTTCAAAAGAGGTAATCAAAAGCTAAAAGGAAGCATAAAAGCCACCTAGAGTCACCTTGTAGGAGAGGTGGGCGGCATAGAAATGTAATAAATACATTTTTAAAAAGCCCAAACACCATCTCACCAGCAATCAACACCCAGATAAGCAGAAGTTAACACCAAGATTAATACAAGACCAACAATCAAGAAGCAAACAATACCCCAATCCTGGGCTCCAAGATCACTGCAGATGGGGACTGCATCCAAGAAATTAAAGGACGCTTGCTCCTGGGTAGGAAACCTATGGCAAATCTAGATAGCTTACTAAAAAGCAGAGACATCACCCTGCCAACAAAAGTGCGTATAGTCAAGGCTATGGTTTTCCCAGTTGCAATGTATGGCTGTGAAAGTTGGACCATAAGAAAGGCTGAGGGCCACAGAACTGAGGCCTTTGAACTATGGTGCTGGAGAAGACTCCTGCGAGTCCCTTGGACTGCAAGGCGATCGAACTGGTCAGTCCTAGAGGAGATCAACCCTGACTGCTCCTTAGAAGGCCAGATCCTGAAGATGAAACTCAAATATTTTGGCCACCCAATGAGAAGGAAGGACTCACTGGAGAAGAGCCTAATGCTGGGAAAGATTGCGGGCAAAAGAAGAACAGGATGACAGAGAATGAGGTGGTGGGATGGAGTCACTGAAGCAGTAGGTGTGAACTTAAATGGACTCCAGAGGAAGGTAGAGGACAGAAAGGCCTGGAGGAATGTTGTCCATGGGTGTCACAATGGGTCGGACACGACTTCGCAACTAACAACAACAACCCCAATCAAGGAACTACCAAATGAGACAAACAATCAAATCGTAAGCAACAGCTTAATCAAGGAACCACCAAGAATGCTCCCACTAACACTCATAGGGCAAGCCCCTTGTATATAAAGAGAGTAAACCCCACATCCTTCTAGCACTGATGATGTTACCTAGTTGGATAATGAAACGTCTAACAAGAAAACAATCAAGCTCAGAGACCACCAAGGACCCCACGAATCAAGTTGGGGGCAGGGGGAAAGACCACCCTAGTTTTTGTGAGTAAAACATATTGGGGAGATTTTTATTCAACTGAGGAAGGAAGTAATGAGGACATGAGTGCATAATAGGCACGAAGTGCTTTGTGGTGCACTTCATGATACACTCAGCCTAGATTAAAAACAGACATTCCTGCTGTGCTGGGTAACATTTGATTGCCAACTTAAAGGTTAAATATATTATTGTATTAACATGTATGAGTTTCATAAATGCAAATAGCCACTGGGAATGGATGTGTGGAATAATAATCAAGTGCGCAGCAGGCAGGGAGATCTTTAAACTCTTCCCTGCTCATTGGGTTTTTTATGAAAATCACTTCTCTAAAAAGAGAAGAAATCCTCCATTGGCACAAATTTAAATTGGCCCAGCCAGATACCTAAGTATTTGCAGAAAAGCACATTAATTTACACACTAATTTTTTAAAAGAAATATCAAAAAATATAACTATGCAATACTTTCATCAGATACTTTTTCTACCTCCTGTGAAGGCAAAACATCTAATATCCTCTCTATTGTATCTGCCGATTCATAGATCTTCAGTACAGTACCTTAAATTTCATTATGAGGTGAGTAAAGTGGAATTCAGCTTCCAGGTCCAATCGAATGCTGACCTGCTCTATACCTGGAGAGGGACAAAAGACAAAAATTAGACCTTTCTCAAGAACTCTGCTCAAGAAGTCTTGATATCTTGTAATGCTCAAGAAAGCAGAGACTTGCTATCTAGTACCACCATCCTTTTTCTAACTCCCCTCTATTCGTTAGTCTTCCTGAACTGAAGGGAGAGTGGGTGCAGTAGGAAGTCTAGTCTGTCATGGCAGCTTCCCACATGACTGAGAACTTCCATCATTCAGGATTCCAAATTGTGTGTGGAGATTCCAAGAATCAGGTTCTCTTCAGCAAACATGCAATTTCTAACCCAAAGAGGACAGCACAGCAGAATGACAAGAACGCAGCAAAAAAGCTGAATTTAGATAATGTGTCTCAATTTCTTCTGATCATGTAAGGGAAAAAAAATCCTCCATAAAGTTTTGAGATAGCTCTCATCATATATTACATTCTGAGAGACAAAGTGTCCGAGATACAAAGGATGCTGCCATCAAGCATCTCTTGTGGTCCATCAGCAGCCTGCAGAGCTGGCAGCGGAGTCAGACAGTGAGGAGATTGGGGAGGAACATGGGCCAGTCCTGGAGTCTGGGGAAGGCTCGGACAAGGGCTCTGCGTCGGAGGCAGAGATGGGGCCAGGGCCATCTGGGAGTGATGCGCGGGCTCCAGAGCCTCCCGAGTCGGACGTCAGAGAGGAAGAGGAACAGGAGGAGCCTGTTCCTAGTTCACGCATGCGCAGAGCTGCCAGAAAGCAAGTTAATAACAATTAAAACTAAAGGGACAACTCAGGAATAAGGCCTGGAGATGATTGGCCCCTCCCATACGGCTTAAAAGAGAAGCAAAGGCATGTGGTCCCTTTGCAGGAAAGCAACATTGTTAATTCTGTTCCCAGTCGGCATTTCTGTTTGATTCTGGACTCCGTGTGGCTTTGCCAAGTAGGTCTTTGGCAGCATGTCAAGGGAGATAAAGGCTGGTTATTATCCAGAAGGACTTCTCCAAAAGGACTTTTTGCAACTAATTGGGACTCAGCTGTGAATGAACGTAATTCACAGCTGTTGCAATAAAACAGGTTTTTGGGACTACTTATGCGTTTTAATGACTCAGGAAGCCTAGATCACAACAGCATCATTCTCAATTCTTACTTGTATACCTTGATTTAATGTCTCAGGCTATGATCAGATTTTCTCCTGGTGGTCTGGAAAAAATAGTCTCATAAAGCTGCTGATACATTCATTTTTTTAGTACTCTGCTCTAGTTTCTGTAATATTCTCCATAAGGCTTCAAACTTGCAAAAACATTGTTCAATAAGAGACCACAGGTATCAGCATTCTGGAGAATGTCTATCTATGTGGTTGTTAAGAGTTGAAACCATTTACTGGCACATAATCAATGTGTGTTAAATTTATACTCTGCTTTTCCTCAAAGCAGTTTCTTTGAAGATGTCCATTCATTTTATTCTCACAGTTTAATCTTGTAACATAGATTGGGTGAAGAGAGAGAGAACAATTGGCTCAAAATGTTCTCACTGTTGAAATTGGACTTGAATTGGTCGTAGTTCAACTTCTTAACCATGGCATCACATTGATTTGACTCCTAAAAATATACCGTATTTTTCAGAGTATAAGATGCACTGGAGTATAAGATGCACCTTTAAAACTTTTTTTTCCTGCCTCTGAAAGCCTTGGAAAGAGAGCTTCAGAAAAAAATGCTTTTTTTCTGAAGCTTCTTTCAGCGGCTTTTTTTCTGAAGCTTCTTTCAGCGGCTTTTTTTCTGAAGGACTATCTGTACTCTGTTCAATCTCCTTTCTTTGGTATTGATATATAGATTAACCTCTTCCAATCTGTTGGTTATTGTGTCATTCTCCAGATTTGTTAACATAGTTTGGGTAGAACCTTTACTGATTCTTCTTTTGTTGCTTGCCATATTATTTTAGATAAAAGCCTTTCGGAGGCTTTTTTTCTGAAGCTTCTTTCAGAGGCTTCTTTCAGCCTCTGAAATTTGTTTGCGAGGCTGGGCAGGGCTACATTTGGAGTATAAGACACACCCAGATTTTCACCTTCTTTTGTGGGGGGGAATGGTGCGTCTTATACTCTGAAAAATACGGTAGTTCCCTATAGTTCCAGTTTAGCCAATGATGATTGATACTGGTAATTGCAATTCCGCAGTATTTGGAACAGAGACTCCATTTCATGTAGTGGTTTAGGCATCAGAACACACTTGGAAACTGTGAGTTCTAATCTCACCTGGGGGACAAAGCCAGCTGGTGATCTTGGGCCAGGCATTCTGTCTTGCACAATCTCTCTTTTTCAGCTCATGAAAAATACAATAGGACTATCACCGTAATGGCGAATCTATGGCACGAGTGCCACAGGTGGCACGCGGAGCCATATCAGTGGGCACGCGAGCTCAGCTCTGACACACATGCGTGCACCAGCCAGCTGATTTTCTAGCCTCCGGAGGGCCTCTGGGGGGGTGGGGAAGGCTGTTTTTGCCCTCCCCAGGCTCCTAGAAAGGCTCTGGAACCTGGGGAGAGTAAAAAATGGGCCTATCGAGCCCACTGTGCCATCATGTGCCAAAAGCTGGGGGGGGAATGGGGGGGCGGGGTACATAGAATTGTGGATGTGGGCACGATTGTGTGTGACCCCCCGCACTCCCGCCATTTTTGGCACACGATGGCAAAAAGGTTAGCCATCACTGGACTATCAGATCTGGACTTCAAAAGTCTGAGAGACCACTAGGTGGCAGCAAATATAGTGGTGCCAATATAGAGATCAGCTGTGATCAGCCAAGATCTGGCAAAACGAATGATGAAAAATGTCTTGTTGGAGACCAACAAGATCTCTGGAGATATATAATTTTGGGGAGTTGCTGGACATCTGGAACCAGTGAAGATGAAACATTAGCTTCCAAAACTTCCAAATTTCTCATCCTTACCATTCTCAGACTGCCACCAGATCTGTTCACCATTCTGCCCAGTAAGGTAGATGACATTCTCAATGTGGTGGCTCTCACGGAAAGAGGCTGAGCGTGAGTCACAAATGAAGCATTTCTCAGAGTCCTGTCAAAAGAATCATTCTGGTTTAAATATACAAAAGCGATGCACATACCTTCAATGACCTTCATGGTGTGCGTTACCGGCAATTCCAGTCCAGGAGTCTCCAAACGTGGTAACTTTAAGACTTGTGGACTTCAATTCCCAGAATTCCCCAGCCAGCATGAGTTCACAAGTTCTCAACTAGTGTTACCTGAAGATGGCTGACAATGCAATACTCCTGAGGCTTTTCCAGGCCACATGTTGACGTAGCGCTCAGGTTTTGGGCCCTTCCAATGAGCAGGTTTCCTGTGGCTGGGTAACAGCTTCCTTCCAAACAACCATGGTATAAGTCAGGCTCTTCTGTGCCCTGAGCGTCAGCTATCTGGCCTGGTCAAAGAAACAACAGAATAGCCTCACCTAGTCTGTTTTTTTTTTTTTTAAATCATGAAATACCTTGGCATTGGGAAAGAATATGATCCCTTCCAAAAAGACCAGAACACCATGTCCCCTCCTCACAAAGAAACCTATTCACGATTAATAATAGTGTCAACTAAGTTAAATGACTCCAACCTGGTACATCCAAGCCAAAAAAAATCTCAAAAAGCGGAGATGAAAACAAGGTAACTATTGTTCCAGAAGGAAGATATAAAGGCTAGGTTTGCATGTCACAGAAACCCAGTGGCTCACAAGGATTTTAATACGTCGCTAATACAGGTAACCATCGACGTACAACCAAAATTGAGTGCAAAGTTTCTACTGCTAAGTGAGTTGTCAAGTGAGTTTCGTCCCATTTTACGACCTTTCTTGCCGCAGTTGTTAAGTGAATCGCTGCAGTGGTTAAATCAGTAACGTGGCTGTTAAGTGAATCTGGCTTTCCCCTTGACTTTGTTAGTAACAAGCAGAGGCGGGTTTCAAAACCCGTCGCTATTGGTTTGCTCGTGGGTGTGCGCTTGCTTGCACAGAAGCATCCAGGCAGGTGGGCGGAGCCTCCCGCTGCTGCCGCTACAGGTTCGCCTGATCCAGGGTGAACCAGTAGCAACCCACCACTGGTCAGAAGGTTGCATAAGGTGATTGCACGACCCCGGGACACTGCAACCGCCATAAATATGAACCAGTCGCCAAGCGTCTGAGTTTTGATCACATGACCATGGGGATGCTGCAATGGTCCTAAGTCTAAAAAATAGTCATAAGTCACTTTTTTCAGTGCCGTTTGTAACTTCTAATGGTCACTAAATGAATGGTTGTGTAGGAAGAAATATCCTTCTGGGTTCAGCTCCAAGTGGGGAAAAAGACACTGGAAAGATGGAGACTGTTTGGAAAGATAGTTTAATGGTGGACAGGATCACATGGTTTGAGTTCCTGAACAAAAAAGGGGGGATGAGACGCAGTGAATCCCCCGGTTTTATGCCCTCTCTGGCTTTGAACTTCCTGGGGCTCAGAAAGAGTATCCTGATTGGTTGTCAGACTCCCAGGGGGTGGGGGTCTTAGCTAGCCTTGCTGGCTGATGTAATCTTCCCAGGTGCCATGTGGTGAGTTTCTGTTGCTAGATGGGTCCTATTGTGTTGGAGATGATGGTCCTTTGACAAAGGATTGGGTTTCTGCCTCTGGCCCATTAACAAAGGGGGCAGGAAGGTGGGAGCTGCTTTGTCTTTAAAACATGCTTCTCCATTGCTCATCCAGGGAAACATAATATTCTGCCTTTTTAATATTTCCCAAAATATTTAATTCTTCTAGGAAAGGGGTGGGTGCTAACTTCCTACAGTTGTAAGTCGAGAACTACCTGTACTCACAAGAATTTTAATAGATTGCAAATACACCATAGTTGATTGCTCCCGATTAGCTCTTTCTGCCAGGGGCCAGCCTTTTTATTTCCCCCAAAAGTCAACAAACAGAAACCAAGTGTTGGAAGAAATATCCTTCTGGCTTCAGCTCCAAGTGGGGAAAAAGACACTGGAAACATGGAGAATGCTTGGAAAGATGGTTTAATGGTGGACAGGATCACGTGGCTTGAGTTCCTGAACAGAAAAAGCGGGCAGAGATGCTGAGCGTGCCTTGGTTTTATGCCATCTCTGGGCTTTGAACTTCCTGGGGCACAGGAAGAGTATCCTGATTGGTTACTGCCAGAGGTCATAGCTAGCCTTTTAGGCTGTCTGTGTGCCACGTTTGGTTGAAACTTGGTGGGTGGTGCAATAAAGGGCAATTAAATGGCTGTGCCTGAAGGAGGTAGATCTTTGTTATGTAGAATAGACTGGCTCAGGCCTTAATGGCCCATTGACAAAGGTGGGGGGCTGAGTTTCTGCTTCTCTGAGTTTGTACTTCTCTTTTAGGGAAAATATTCTGTTTTTTTAGTATATCCTAAAATATTACATTTTTCTAGGAGAGGGGTGAGTGCTAACTTCCTACACAAGAATAAACCATGACTTCTTATTCTGGCCTATTAAGGGTTCCTATATCCCAACTGGTCCATCTCAGTAACCAAAATTTAAGCTTCCAGGTTTCTTTAGCTATTTTCTATTGGTTAGACTGGCCAGCTAGGAACAATTGCTTCAGAAAATTGTTCATTCTTTCTTGCTATGAAATAAAAAATGCACTGTTGTAAAATCGTAGAACTACTGTACATGCCAGTTCGACTCATGAGTTTCCATTAGGTATCAGTGGAAGAAAGCAGATCGTGAATGAAGTAGCTTGCTGATTTTGGGGCTGACTCCCAATAAAAAATGCCTCTTAGTTCTAGAGGGGAAGAAATTTCTCTGATTTGGGACTGCTTCCACCGATGCTGAGAATAAATAGACATGGAAGCAGCTGCCAGAAAAGGGACCCTTTAATTCAGGAAGGCAAGAAAAATAGTGACACAGCTCAAGCTTTCCTGGGTTGCAAGCAAGGTGGCCTGATAAGGGTATGGATTTTTATACCCATCTTCCCTTTGAAGTTGGTGTGATTTGATGAGATTTTGTATGTGCCTTTAACTAAGGTGATTGCTCTGAATTCTGCCTTCCTACCTTAATGGTTTAATCCTGTTCCTTGGGTTCTGTCTTTCCTATCCTGGGGGTTAATTCTGCCAGGAAAGAGGAAAAGGGGAGTTCCAGGTGAGTTATTTTTAGTCTGATTCCCCTTATCTTAATGGCTTTACTTAAGTATTTCTATTGTCAGCTCTATTAGCAGGGCTGCTCTGTGTTTTTCTTTCAGCTGGTGCTTCTTGGTTTTCTTAAAGGGAGAAGGGGTGGCTTCAGTCTCTTGGCACTGTTTTCTGAGGTTTCTGGTGCTGTGAGGTCCCTGTCCCTGTCCCCCTGGGGCAGAGGTGGGTTTCAGCAGGTTCTGACCAGTTCTGGAGAACCGGTAGTGGAAATTTTGAGTAGTTCGGAGAACCGGTAGTAAAAATTCTGACTGGCCCTACCCCCATCTATTCTCTGCCTCCCAATTCCCAGCTGATCGGGTGGAAATGGGGATTTTGCAGTAACTTTTCCCTGGAATGGGGTGGGAATGGAGATTTTACAGTATCCTTCCCCTGCCATGTCCACCAAGCCACACCCACCAAGTCATGCCACACCCACAGAACCGGTAGTAAAAATTTTTGAAACCCACCACTGTCCTGGGGTACACCTCGCACAACAGAATGAAAAATAAAATCTTATTTTGTATTCCCTTACCAAAGGAAAAGCTAATAACTGTGATTTTTCTCTCTCAACACACTAATGATCTACTATGCACATACTGAAGATTAAAATAATAAACAAACCCACATCTGGGAATTCTAATTTCCCCAGCCACTTGCAGTGAATTTTAATCATGCCTCTTGAAATCCAATGCCCATAATCGAACTGCATAATTAGAATCCTAAGAAGAAACAACTGGGAGTTAAGTAGGAGACAGAATTCCTCACTGAGGACCACATGATCTCTTTATCACAAAGCGGCTTTTTCAAAAGGCAGCTAGACTTTTTCTGGTTTTTATTCCTTGAAGACGTTTCACTTCTCGTCCAAGAAGCTTCTTCGGTTCTCACTCATCACCTTGCCCAGTTTTGTGCCACCCTTTGTGCCATCCATTCTGCCTATGATTAAAAAGTACAGGTTGTCCTCAACTTACAACTATTCATTTAGCGACTGTTCAAAGTTACAACACTGAAAGAAAAAGTAACTTATGACCGGTGCTTGCGTGTATGATATAATCACGGTCACATAATCAAAATTTATTTAACCGACATTTACAAATGGTTGCAGCATCCTGGGGTGGTGTGATCCCTGTTTGCGACCTTCCCAGCCAGCTTCTGAGAAGCAGAAGTCAGTGGGGAAAGCTGGATTCACTTAACCACGTAAATCACTTAACAACCGTGGTGATTTGCTTAATGACCATTGCAAAAAAAACTCATAAAACTGGGCACGACTCACTTAACAATCCCCTTGCTTAGCAATGGAAATGCTGGTCTTAGTTGCGGTGGTAAATCGAGGACTACCCATAGGACAAATCTTGGTAATTGCCATTGTTATCTGTATTATTATTATTTTGTTTACCTTATGTAATTGTGTTGCATTTTATATCAACTTTTTAGTTTTATTCATTACAGGTTTACATAGGTTTTTTTTTTATTGAAGTGTTTTCTGGTCTAAAGTTCGTAACAAAGATTTTGATTGGATTAATCTCGCCACCAATATACCTTGGCAGTGTCTCTTTTCTGCCACATCCTACTGACATTGTTTTCGTCTCATCCGCAGCCCAGGTGAGACAGGGTTTTTTTGTTGTGGTACTAAGCCACAGGGTATATAAAAATCTGTATCACTCGACCATACATTATATTGTAGGTAAATTAAAGTGATCGGTAGTGGGTAAAATCAGAATAGAATTTATTTATTTATTTTATTTATTTATTCATACTTGTATACCGCCCTTCTCCTTTCGGACTCAGGGTGGTGAACGGCCAAAATAAAACATGTATATATAAAAATTAAAATAATTTTAAAATAAATTAAATAATTTGGCTCTTATAAATTAAAAGGTATTTACGAATTCTAATTTAAAATTTAAATCAGTATAATTAGAAAAACAGGATAAAATCAGAATTTACTGGTCATTTTGGGCAGATATAGGCAACTCCTCCCTCTCTGATCCCTGATCAGCCTCCTCTGCTGTCAATTCTCCTGTTGGCTTCCTTGAGCACCAGATTCAGCAGCTCAATGTCAGTGATTTCTGAGAGCTGCTCAATAAGGCTAGATCGGGGGTGGGGGTGGGGGGGGGTGTCAAACTCGATTTCATTGAGGGCCGCATCAGGGTTGTGTTTGACCTCAGGGTGTGACCATAAATCATAGAACGTTTTACCTAACATGGAATCCTTGAACCTGAACGAATTATCTTTACAAGAGATTGATGCATTAACCATAGCCTTAACAAAACAGCACCAATCATTAACCAAAAGACTAAAAAAACTTTCTATTGAAGCTACCCAGCAAGTACAAACCTCTTTACAAAAGGACCCAACTTTTTTTCCTTCTCTTCACTCGAACACCGAAAGACCAGACCCACGCTTACAACCACCTTGCTTCGATCTCCATTCTACTCCACCTCATGACTCTCATCAAGGACTTCAACCTTCTGAATCCCTTGTATGTTCCAACCCTCCAACTTCAGACCAATTTTTATTTTCTCAAGCTTCTCCAAAACAGCATTTATATCAAGCTTTACATGCGACAGGCCTGCTAAATGCAGGCTGGACTCCTCAAAGAACTCTTGAACTGTTAAACACCCTTTCAACCTCACCAGACCTGGTAAGCGACAATTTTTTGCTTCAACCCACAGATTCCCAGACTGAACTTTTAAACACCCATTTTATTACAAATCCTCCCTCTCCACCTATTGACTTTATTGCTTCCAAAATGGCTTCCACCTTCCCCGAAAGCATGGCTTCAAAAATGGCTGACAAAATGGCCGCCCCCATACCCCACCATGCGGTCCCCAAAATGGCCGACAATTTATATGACCACACTTTAAACAAAATGATGTCTACCACTTCAGACCACAAGGTCTCAACCAACCCCCTTACCCCCATACATCCTCCTACCCACCCCACAACTGGAGATATTCAGACTGATTCCCTATCTTCTTCATCCAGAGCACCGAGTTCGAATCCTCCCAATTTCTTTTCCAATTTTCAGAACTTTTCTATTTTTGCTGCCGCTGCAGACCTCCCTATCTACACCGCTACAGCTGTAGCAGCTGCAAATATTTCTACTGATACCAATATTATTTCCAATGTAAAAAGATCTTTCTCAGTTTTTGCAGCTGCCGCCTCGCTTCCCCCCCTCATCGCCGAAGATGCCGCCACCGCTGCTGCTGCTGCCGCCTCCAACATCACCGATGCCCCGTCCAAACAACAAATTCACACGATTTTTGCAGCCTTTGCATCAAAAGCCAACCTACCTTCTACTGCAGCCGACGCTGTCGCAGCAGCTCTTCCGAATCAAACTACAACCACCATCTCCATTATTCCTCCTATCGTCGAATCACCTACAACATCTTCTCTCACACCAAACGACTCCAATCAACAATCCAACGTTCAATTACCTATCTCTGCTAACAGTAACTCATTTCAGCCTTCTATTACTGTAAACTGTAATGATTTAAATATTGAAACTAATAATTCCTTGTCTTTATGTACTAATGTAAATTTATCTTTAGAAATTGAAACTGTTTTGCAACATTTTAAACAACATGGCCCATTACCTTTATCACCAAACTTCAAAAAATTACAAACCTCAGGTAATAATTTCCCTACTTGGGAACATGAAACTCATTTACATCTTTTAAGAGAAGGCACATTTCTTATTATTGAATCTCCCCCTAACAAACCGTGGTCATCTGACTTAACTTTTCTTCACAATAGTGTTTATGCCACTCTTATGTCAACTTTAGAAAGTGATATTGTTCATTCTATACCTACAGGTTTTACTGCACAAGAGGTATGGCAATACCTACAAAAACATTACAACACACCCTCGCCTGCAACTATCGCTACTCTTGCCGGTGACTTTTATAGCACCATATATAAACCTGGCACATCTATGGCCAAACATCTTTTCCACCTCGAATCCATGCGAAAACAATTGATTCAACGCAATCATCCTGTACCTGAAACTGCCATGATTGGTATCATTTTTAATTCTATTAAACACTTTCCTGGTTGGTCAGAATTCATAAATAGTCTCCACTCCCTACCCACCCACATGTACACCGTCGCCGAAATAAAATCCAAATTAATAGATGAAGATAGGAGACGATCTAATGCTTATAAACATACATCTGAACCTCTCTATGATAGAAGACTCTACCATACTGATAGATACCTTACTTCTTTTGACCACCCCTTTTACTCTAAACATGATTCCCATCCTTCACATTCTTCACACAAACCCTTCTGCCAAAACTGGCAGAACCACCCCTCTCAATATCAAAATAATTTTAATTATTGTAACTATAGAGGACGTTATCATACCTACAATTCCCATCCTCCACACGGTGATAACACCACCCACACTCATGATACAAGGGGATACACCCCTACAGACAAGACTAACAAAAGATATCATACTATCAAAGAACATACTGCACCTAAAAGATCCATGCACACTGAATTTTACATTAGAAAGGGTCCCACACACAAAGATTATAAAGACAGAAGGGGACAACCTACTGAACAATCTATATATTCTAACTCCGAATCACAAACACTTGGCATATTTCCCAACACCCAACAATACCTGCGTGACACCACGCACCTATGGGTCATCGATTCTGGAAGCATACACCATACCACCAATGACAAATCCATATTATATGATATTCTCCCAACCAATATCTCTATTACAGCAGCAAATGGTACTTCCAATACAGTTGAATATGAAGGATCTATATTTATACCCGGTATAGGGGAAATTAGTCAAGTGCTCTATACACCTACCTTTGGCCACAATATTTTGAGTACTTCAAAATTAGGTAAAATCGGTTTTAAAGTATCTCTTGATGATCAACACGGTTTTATAAAATCCAAACATGATAACAATATTATTGCCAATATTTCTGTCATTAATGATTTACCCTTTCTTATTCCAGATTCCTTTACATCTTCCTCACCCACGACTCAACTACCTCAATCCTCATCGAGACCTGACCCTGACAATCATCCCGACCGTACCCCTGCCACCCACCACCAAGGTACCACACCTCACCATATCAATACACATGACACTTCCGACTCACATAACAACCAACACACCATACCACACCTCTCTCCAACTTCACCAACATCACAAAACCAACGAACATCAAAAACAAAAATTCAGACTCATATAGGTGAACCTTTACATGATAATTGTGCCCATTTATTACACAGACGTTTAGCACATGCCAATACTGTTGCTGTAGACAATACTCAAAATTTTTCCCACGGCGTCTGCACTAAGGATTGCCCTATCCAACTTGACTGTGAGATTTGTAAAGCTGCAAAATCAAAGGCAGCCCCAATTCCCCACACCAGCACTAGACGATCAAAACACATATACGAATTGGTACACATTGACATTGTAGGCCCTTTTCCACTTTCTTTGGGCAAACGCAAATATTTTTTGAATCTAGTCGATGATTTCAGTCGTTTCGGACATATCTATACTCTTACTGAAAAATCTCAAGCCTTTCAAAAAATAAAAAATTTTTACACTCTCATACAAAACCAACACAACATCAAACTAAAGAAAATTCAAACAGATTGTGGAGCCGAATTCACATCTGTACAATTTCAAAACTGGATTGACTCCAAAGGCATTATACATTACAAAACATCTCCTTTTACCCCCCAGCAGAACGGGATTTGTGAAAGAAAAAATGGAATCTTACAGACCATGATGCGCAGCGTCATGTTAGATGCTGATGTACCCCCTAGCTATTGGGCAGAAGCCCTTGCATATGTCAATTACACTTTTAACCGCACATGGAATAAGGTTATTAACCAAACGCCCTATTTTCTTGTATATGGCACTCAACCACACCTCACACATCTTCGCGTTTTTGGCTGCTTTGCATATGTCAATATCCCCAAACCACTCAGACGGAAGGGGAATGAGGTGTCCAAAAAATTACGTTTTGTAGGATATGCACCAGGTTCAAAAGCATATCGATTCATAAAAAACAACAACACAGTAATAATTTCCCGTTCAGCCACATTCATAGAAAACCACAACTGGACCAAAATACACTCAAATGACTCATACGTATTAACCCAAGAAACAAATACATCAGATACACCACAGAGAATTCAACATGTACAAACAACAACACCAAAAGTTACACCTCGAACAAACAACACAGATACACAACTACCAATCAGAAAATCCAAACGAATTACACAAGGCATCCCACCTAAAAGATTTGATGTGAACAATGTGACACAGACAAACCAAATACCCATCACTCCAAAAAATTTTAAACACATGCTCCAATTACCGGAATCAGAACAATTAAAATGGTGGGACGCTATGTCCAAAGAAATGGACTGTTTAATAAATTTAAAAGTATTCACAAAAACAACACCTCCACAACACAAACACCCAATTGGCACTCGATGGGTTTACAAAATTAAAACACTCCCTGACAACACATATCTATACAAAGCACGTCTCGTAGCCCAAGGTTTTGCCCAACGCTTTCCCGAAGATTATGATGAAACTTACTCCCCCACAGTAAAACCAGAAAGCGTAAAAACGGCACTGACTTCAGCCATTATCTCAAATCAAGAAGTCTATCAATTTGATGTCCAAACCGCATACCTCCATGCACCATTAGAGGAGGAAATTTATGTCAATGGGGCACCAGGGTTCCAAGTTGAGTTCGGCAAAACATGGAGGCTACACAAAGGGTTATACGGCTTAAAACAATCGGGCAAGCTCTGGTTTGACTGCCTTACCAAAACTTTAAAATCAATGGGGTATAATCAAATTCGATCTGACCAGTGCGTAATGACAAAACCTTATGAAGGGGGAAAAGAAATTATTTTAATCTATGTTGATGATTTGATTTATATCGGGCCCAACGAACAATCTAGCAAACAATTTGCAAACAAATTAAGAGAACATGTTAATTTAAAGACCTTAGGTCATATAGACCAATATCTGGGTGTACAAATTTTTAAAACTGATAGAGGGTTTTGCTTCTCACAAAAGGATAAGATTGAAGACCTGCTACAAAGATGTGGCATGGAAAACTGCAACCCCACAGATACACCCATGCGCACTGACTATAATAAAATTGCTTATCTAGACGGTAACAAGCATCATGATAAAACTCAATATCAATCCATCATAGGATCACTCCTTTATATCAGCAGATGGAGTAGACCCGATATATCATTAAGTACAAATCTCTTATCTAGACAAGTAGATGAGCCTAAAGAACAACATTGGGTTGCTATGAAAAGGTTACTCAGATATTTGCATAATACAAAAGATATGGTCTTATTATTAGAACCTGATGAAGGGGTAACCCCAAAACTTACCTGTTATTCAGATGCCGATTGGGCAGGGGATGAAAAATCAAGAAAAAGCACATCAGGCTTTATATACTTCCTAAATGGTTGCCCCATAGATTGGCGCGTTTGTCGCCAAAACTTCATTGCTAATTCCACGGCCGAAGCTGAATATGCCAGTGCTTCTGACGCTTGCACACTTCTCACATGGATATATGAATTAGTTTCAGACATTTGGACACAACCTTCACTACCTATCACTCTCCACGAGGACAATGAGTCCGTCATAGCCTCTTCGGTCAGGGATGATGTCAGCTTCAGATCTCGCCATATTGATATACGTTATAAAAATGTGAGAGACCTAGTTAAAAAGGGTTTTGTTGAATTTGTTTATTGTGATACCAAGGATCAAATTGCTGATTTCTTAACTAAACCTGTACCTTGTGAAACACATTGGAACCACTGCAAATCAGTTGGACTGTACTTATAATTTATTTTTCTTATACTTGTTTATTATTATCTTTGAGCACTGTTCCATCACACTTGGCAATAGAAGGGGTCTGTCAGATATTGCCTACGTATGATGCCCCAGGCACCAGAAGGGGTTAAGTCTTCTAAGTCTACAGATATCCCATGTGACTGTATAAACCAATGAACTCCCTTATTGGAGTCATACCCACAAATCAATTGGATATCTTCCCTAATTTTTTCTTCCCATCCATCTCAGCAAGACAGCAGTGAACTTCTCTCCCTCTCAACCTCTGAGCCATACAGTTAGGGTAATAAATGCAGCAGGACACCCTGTTCATTATTGTATATTTGTAAATAATAAAATAACTTTTAAACCTGAAACTGTATGGCCTAAATAACTTCCGCATAGACTGAATGAGCACGACCATCAGTATATATCTGACATGGACAGCTTGATGTCACTCGTGTCGGGGGCGCCTGTGGCTGCCCGAGTGCTCTGCCAGTAAAAATGGAGCATGCGGCCCTCCTGAGCTCCGTTTTCACTGGCAGATGCACCACTGGCAGATGCCAGTCCTTTGCTGTTTCCAGGGTGGTACCACAGGCCAGATCTAAGCACCCTGTGGGCCACATCCGGCCCACAGGCCTTGAGTTTGACACCCCTGGGCTAGATGCTGTCAGCTGGTAATACAACATATGCTTTAATTCTATAGAATCAATACATGGAAGGCTTGTATCTTGGAGATGATCTAGTCCCATGATGGCGAACCTATGGCACATGTGCTACAGGTGGCACACAGAGCCCTCTCTGCGGGCATGCGAGCTGTCACCACAGCTCAGCTCCACTGTGCATGCGCCTCTCACCAGCCAGCTGGTTTTGGGGTCTCTGCCATGCATGCGCAGTGGTCAGGGCCCATGTGGGAAATGCTCACACATGCATGAGGGTCACTGGCGCACACGTGGGGGCGGGGGCGCATGCATGAGGGAATGCACACGGGAGGTCACATGTGCATGTGCAGAGGGCAGGGCGCACGCAGGGGGGGGTCGTGCGCACATCACATTATGGGTGTGCGTACACACACTTTCAGCATTTGGTGCGGAAAAGGTTAGACGTCACTGATTTAGTCTATCCTGTTGCCGTGCAGGAATCTGCCGGTACAGCAGCCTTCACTGATGACCATCCTTCCTCTCTTCAAACATCTCCATTTTTCAGACCCCAAACCAAGAAAGACACGTGGCGATTCTTTCAAGCCAAGTTCTTTGTTGCTTCACACCTATAGACAAAATCTTGCCAGACTAAGTACTCTACTGTCTGCATCTACCATATACTCTGTGAACTATTAGGGAGAGGCTGTCTTCACCCTCTTTTTCTCACACATAACATCTGGACCGAGTTGCCTCTTGCTTCTCACTACATTCCATCCAAAGAGCCGTGGTGGTGCAGTGGTTAGAATGCAGTACTTACAAGCTCCTTCTGCTGATTGCCAGCTGCCAGCAGTTCGGCAGATCGAATCTCACCAGGCTCAAGGTTGACTCAGCCTTCCATCCTTCCAAGGTCGGTAAAAGGAGGACCCAGATTGTTGGAAGGCAATATGCTGACTCTGTAAACCGCTTAGAGGGGGCTGTAAAAGCACTGTGAGGCGGTATATAAGTCTAAGGGCTATTGCTATTACATCACTGGAGGATAGTCACCACCTTTTAGGGAAGTCTGTTTCACTAGTGATCAAAATCTACTTCCTTCTAAGTTAGATCCATTTTTCCCTTCCTTCTTACAGCAACACCAACATTTCTTCCTCATCTTGTACATGATAGCCTTTCGGATACTAGGAGATAGCTATGATAAGTCTGCATGGTTCCCTGATCACTGTTTGAATTTCTGACTGATGAACTACTGGCGTAAGTTGGGTTGCGCCTCAAAGGACTGAGAGAACCATATTCATATGGTGAGCTACGGCAGGCTGAAGACAGAAGGAATTAGAATTATTCTTAAAACGGTGTCTATTAAACCACTCAACGAAAAGGTTAAAAAGAACACTGGTGTATAAAGTTCGTGGCTTCCACTGTCTATACTCGTGATGGCGAACCTATGACATGTGTGCCACAGGTGGCATGCGGAGCCATATCTGTGGGCACGCAAGCGTTGCCCTAGCTCAGCTCTAGCGCCGGCCAGCTGATTTTTGGGCCTTCCGCGCCCACTGGAAGTCAGGAAATGGGCTGTTTCCAGCCTCCAGAGGGCCTCCGGGGGGGGGGGAGAAAGGTCGTTTTCGCCCTCCCCAGGCTCCTAGGAAGTCTCTGGAGCCTGATGAGGACAAAAAACGGGCCTACCAGGCCCACCAGTAACGTTTTTGCTGTCATGCGCCAAAAGCAGAGGGAGTGCAGGAGGTTGCACATGCATGTGTGTGGCGGGGGGGGCATGGAGGGCATTGAATTATGGGTGTGGGCACACATGTGCGCGACCCCCCTGCGCTCCCCCCACTTTTGGCACACGGACGGCAAAAAGATTAGCCATCCCTGGTCTATACTCTAAAACTCAATACATGAGAGATAAGATGAAACTGAACTCTTAATAAATGAAAGCAAGTATGCCTTGTTTTATTGAAATATAGAAACTGGACTTCAACAATAGCGACTTTTAATCAACTCAGAGCTAAGATTCCAGGCCAGGAGAATCTGATGGAACGCGTTGATTCAAACTCCTACTCAAATAAAAGGAATGAATTAAAAATGGAACAGTGTGGGAGACACCCACATTTCTAGATAAAAATTTAGTGAAGTTCTGAAGACAAAACAAAAACCAGAATGTCGAAAGAGATATAAATCACCAAGAAAGAATACATTTTAGGAGGTTGCACTTGTAAAGATGGTATTGAAAAAGGCTAATGAAGAATTATTTTTAAAACAATCTTTAAATATATTAAATGAAAAGATTCAGTTTATCAATTGCTGTATGAAGAGGGTAAAATGTTAACAGTTAACCGAGAAAAAACAAAGCTACTTTTATCAGAGGTGGGTGGCACATGAATTAACAACCGGTTTGCCCCAGCACTGAAAATGTGAGAGAGAGTGGCCTCCTGCGCATGTGTTTTGCTCTTGTGCACGCTAAAAAACACAGCTAAATAGGATGGCATAGCATGGGGCGGGGGTGGGTCCACCTGCCCACAGGTCACAACTACCGATTCGTCCGAACCCGTCTAAACCAGCAGAATCCCATCCCTGACTTCTATTTGTTTGAGTTTCCTCCAACAAGAACATCTATGTTCCACCAAGCAATTATGAACACTAGAGGAAAACGGTAGGATAGAAACCTGAGATGAATATAAACATCATCTTGAAATATCTACTTATTTTGGATGAATTTAAATCTCTAGGATCAGAAGAATTACATCCTAGGACAGTGATGGTTAACCTTTTTGCCACCGAGTGCCAAAAGCAGGGGAGGATGGGAGGATCACGCACGCACGTGCCCACACCCATAATTCTTTGTGCCCTGCCCCATGCACATGCGCACATGCCCTCCCCTGCGCTCCACCCGCTTTTGGCATGCGATGGCACGGTGGGCCACCAGACTTCTGGTGGGACTGGAAGTCAGGGAAATGGGCCGTTTCCAGCCTCTGGAGGGCCTCCGGAGGGGTGGGGAAGACTGTTTTCGCCCTCCCCAGGCTCCTAGAAAGGCTCTGGAGGCTGGGGAGAGTGAAAAATGAGCCTTTCTCTCACATACACACACACACCCCGGAGGCCCTCCAGAGACGGAAACTGTGTTTCCTGACTTCCAGTGGGCCCAGAAAACCCGAAAATCAGCTGGCGGGCACACGCATGCGCGCCAGAGCTCAGCTCGCGTGCCCACCAATATGGCTCCGCGTGCCACCTGTGGCACGCGTGCCATAGGTTTGCCATCACAGTCCTAGGATATTGAACAACAAGAATTGCTAAAAGTTCTACTTCAAATATCAGGAAAAAAAGAAATAAGGGAGAAAAGGGGAAACCATGGAATTGTAGCTCAGACAACTTTGGAAAATTCTAGAGCAGCGGTTCTGAACCTGGGGGTTGCGACCCCTTTGGGGGTCGAACAGCCATTTCACAGGGGTCACCAAAGCCCTCTCTCACCCCCCCCCCGCCTTCACTCACCCTCACCCTCTGCCTCTGTTGGATCGCCGGTTGCCGGTCGCTTACCCCGCCCACTCCCAATCTATTGCTGCCTCCTGAGTCCCAGCTGATGGCTAGAGGGAAAAAAGCTGTTTAAATTCTTGCCGTGGGGCTTCAAAGGGCCGCCCTACAGCTGATCAGTGTTAAAAGGAAACAAATGAGAAGATCGGTGCCTGCAAAAATAGAAAAAACAGCCCCTTTCACTTCCAGCATAGGTTAATTACCATAAGTTGATTAGATCCGCCTCCCGACTCTCAGCTAATTTGCTCTCAGCTGTTTTGCGCAGGCTCTTTTGCAAGCTCTTGTTTTGCAAGCTCTTTGCCTGCTGCAATTTTTGCCCTATCTTGTCACCATGATGAAGAGAAGCAGTTGTGAAATGAGTGACATGGTTGTTAAGAATGCTGCACGGGCATAAATGTGAGGATAGTCATAAGTGTGACGACCAGTCAAAAGTGCGAGGATCTGTCAGAAATGACTTTTTTCAGCCCTCTGAGTAGTCCCTATACACAGCCATGACCACCCGGTCACATGACCAGCTAGCCACGCCCACCCAGTCACATGACCTCCAAGCCACACCCACAAAATAAGCCACGCCCACAGAACCGCTAGTAAAAAAAATTAAAACCCACCCTTGGTTGGGGGTCACCACAACATGAGGAACTGTATTAAAGGGTCACGGCATTAGGAAGGTTGAGAACCACTGTTCTAGAGCAAATCCTAAATGGATCTTGAAACACTCTGAGAAAAAGGTGGTAATTACCACAAATCGGCATAGACTTCTCAGAAAATCTTGCCACACTAAAGTTATCTATTTTTTTTTTAACCAGTAGTTCCAATTTATAAAATATGGGAAAACTGTACGCATATGTTATCTTGATTTCAGCAAAGGATTTTGTAAAGCACTGTCAGCTTGATTAGCAAGCTAATTAAAAAATGAACTGAATGGCCTGAAAATCAGGTAGACAGAGAGCTTATCTGAACATTGTACTTGAGGAGTGCTCATTAGCACTTTATCAACAGTGAAGTATTGATGGAGTGCCCAAAGGTTCCCATTTTTTAAAAAAAATATTTTTATTAATGGATTGAATGAGGACAGATAGAGAATGATTATTAATAAACTTTAGATAATACAAAATTGGACGGGCTAGCTAACACCCTGGAAGCCAGAATAAAAATCAAAAATGATCTTGATAGGTTAGAGAAAATTGCTGAAAATATAATGAAATGCAACAGAAACCAATGCAAAGTCCCTCATTTATATTGATAGAATTCACAAGACCTGGTACAGAATAGTGGCTATTTAGCTTGGTAAGAACCCTTGACAAACAGTACAATTGGAGTAGTTGATTGCAAACGGAATATGAGTAATGGGGCTGCGAAGAAGAAATTTTAGGCTTCACTTTAAAGTTTTAGGCACTTTAAAGTTTTTAATGTTTAATGTTTTTCTTTTTAACATCTTTTTTTATGGGATTGTTCGCATTGTTTTATTCTTTGTTATAAGCCGCCCAGAGTCCCTTGGGAGTTGGGCGGCATAGAAAAGCGACAAAATAAAATAAATAAATAAATAAATTCATCGGTACAAATATCATTTCCGTAGGAAGCAATCATTCTGCTTTATTTTGAATTGATTGAATCCCACGTCAAGTGCTACACCCAGTTTTAGGCGGTACGCTTTGAGATGGATTCAGGGAGTATGACCCAAAGTTATGTTTGTGAAAGGTGAGGAAGTAAGGAAAAGTTTTAATGTAGCTCCAAGTTTTAATGTAGCTCTTAGTTTATCTCCAAGATGCTCATATGTCAAGTTCAATGCAAAGTAATAAGATACCTCTGAAAAGACAGAGCCTCTTATATTTTCATGTACCTGCAACAATAAACTCCTTTTTTACGATCCTCTAATCCAGGGGTGCCAAACTGGATTTCTTAGAGGGCCGAATCAGCATTGTAGTTCTCCTTTGCAGGCCGGTGGTAGGGTGGCGGGGGAGACGGACAGGATGGCTGCCTCCTGCAGCACCCTGCTGGCCAAAACGGGGCCATGTGTAGCCCCCTGTGCTTTGTTTGTGCCCTCCATGGCCTCTTGCAGCACTCTCCTGTCCGAAAATGGGTCCCACATGGCCCGTTTTTGGCTGGCAGAGTGCTGCAGGAGAACATGGAGGGTGAAAATGAGGCGCAAGGCCCTTGCACGCAGCCCCTTTAAGCCGGCAGAAGGACCGTGGGCCGGTCCTTTGATACTTCCAGGTCGGCCCCGCGGACTGGATTTAAGCCCCCTTCGGTCTGGATCCAGCCCCCGGGCCTTGAGTTTGACACCCCTGCTCTAATCCCTTAATTCGGAGTGAAGTCAGAGTGACTGGGTGAAGCTAAGCTAAGGATGCCCTTCCTGACGCCAGTCAGAGTTCACAAGTGATAGTTTTTCTTTGCACTCTAGGAGATAAATATCTGACGCAGGGGTGGGTTCTAACCGGCTTTACTACCGGTTCTCTTTGTGCGTGCGCTTCGCGCACGATCGCCGTGCGCATGCTCAGTTTGCTTCCCTGCATGCCAAACTTGTGCTTTGCGCAAGCGTGTTGCGAATCTGCCCAGCTGAGGTGCGGCAATCCGCTCTGCCGCACCTCTCAACTGGGCGAAAAAAGAAGAAATATAAGGTCGGTATAACGCCGGGGCGGGCGGGAGAGCCCAGCTCATGAAGTCAGAGAACCGGTTCGGTGACGTCATATCGTCACCGCTACCAGCTCTCGCGAACCGGTGCGAACCGGGAGCAACCCACCACTGATCTGACGTTATCTAGGATTGCATCTTCACCACTAGGCCACCGCGCCACTTAACTATCTATGTGCAACAATGAAAATATGAATGTGGCTCTCCAAACATAAAAACAAGCTTCCGTGTAGTCTCTTCTTTACTCACTCTTTAGAACCAAAGAAAAAAACCAAATCCTTCCCTTCTTGTGATTCTGCAGCTCACTAAGAGGACCTGAAAAAGGGACTGTCACATGTTCAAGACTGGGACTCGGAGGCAGAAAGGATGTCTGCCTTGGCAGAGGAGGAGCGCCAACCCTGCCTCGGATCCACTGCTCAGAATTGTGACTGCTGCTTGAATTTTCACATGGGAATTTAGTACAAGGAAAGTGGATCACAGGGATGTTGGAGTGTTGCCCTTACACATGGGCCTCGTTCCACCAGCTATTTAGAGTTTAGTGCTCCATCTCCAACTCGGCCTCATAACTCACCCTGTTCTTTGCCTTCTGCTTTTATTTTTTATTAATAGCTAACCTCCCACCTCCAAATCTTTGCCAATCATTAACTCACACAATGTGTCTGCCCAGCCAGAGACAAACCTAACGCATTCCAAATGGCCACACCTGGGCATTCAGGAGAGTTTATTTCTAAGAAAGAAGGAGGTCAAAATGCTTGGAAGCCACACCTGTTAAGGAATGTCTTTCCATGGGTCTCAAGTAGGGGCAAAGTTTCTTTTGCATCCGGCCAAACCTTTTCTTGAGATAAATGGGGAGAAACCTCATCAAAGGGAAAGTGTAATGTAAAGTTAAGGGGTTCTGCTAGGATCAGGAAGATCCCAATTAAATCTGCAGTCAGTCATGGAAGTCTGTAGGGTCCTTTCCCTGAGTTACTATTTCTCCGTTCAACCTACTTCATTGAATTATTGTTGTGTGAATGTCTATGGAGGTCCTCAATCATCCAGGTCGTGGATGTCCCCAAAGGTGCTTTTTCAAAAGGCAATTGGATTTTCTTTGCTTTTTTTTTAAGGTGTTTCACTCCTCATCCAAGAAGCATCCTTAGTTCTGGCTGAATGCTGGGGAACGGAAGGATTTATACTTCTTGCAGTTATCTGGTTCTTTGCAATTTGAAAGTGGGTCATTAGCTCTCTTAGAGTCTTGAGGACCTGTGTGGGATTATCTGTGCCCTCAGGATACCTGAATCAGAGTGCAAATGGGTGTGGAAGCTTCTTGGAACTGCTGAAATGACTATCTTGTAAACAGGAGATAGGTGGTGTCATTTCCCTCCCTCTCTGTTGAGAAAGGGCTGTTCAGTTTTAACACAGATGGCCTCTTTTACCTCTTTTTCAAACCAGTGGTCCTCTCTGTCCAGAATGTGGATGGGGGATGGGACACTAAATTAAAATGCCTTGAGATTCTGGAAGATAAAAATCCAGCTAATAATAATTGCTGTCAGTGTCAATTTCAGAAGGGCAATAAAAAAAACTCATTGTCATTCTAGATATATTCAATGGCTTGCAATTATTCAGAGGGGAAACTTTTTACATATTCAATTGCTCCCTTGTTATTTTACTTTATATATCCGAAGGTTAAGATTCCTTGTTGAAAGCAATTTGTGATTATTTCTCTCTGAGAAAGACAGGTGCTGATACAGAATAACCCCATCATACTTTCTCAGAAAAGCATTGGAATATGAGTCATGGGAATCATTAAATGATCAAGGAGCATTGTACATCAACATATATTTGAGAATGATCAGCAGAATTCTCAAGATCCTGCCTTAAACCCTAGGCAACAAGATTTTTTTAAAAAAAAAAGAAAATGGTTCCAACAATATGCAGAGTATATTGGACACATCATAAGGATGACAGGTAGAATTTTTAGGCAGATCTTGGCCCAATCTCCTCAGAGCCCTGGTGGCGCAGTGGTTAGAATTGTAGTATTGCAGGCTAACTCTGCCCACTGCCAAAAGTTCGATCCTGACCGGCTCAAGGTTGACTCAGCCTTCCATCTTTCTGAGCAGTAGTAAAATCTAATTTTTTTACTACCGATTCTGTGGGCGTGGCTTGGTGGGTGTGGTGTGGCTTGGTGGCGTGGCAAGGGAAGGATACTGCAAAATCCCCATTCCCTCCCTACTCCTGAGGGAAGGATATTGCAAAATCTCCATTCCCACCCTACTCTGGAGCCAGCTGGAGATGGTATTTGTCGGTTCTCCGAACTACTCAAAATTTCTGCTACTGGTTCTCCAGAACCTGTCAGAACCTGCTGGATTTCACCCCTGCTTCTGAGGTTAGTAAAATGAAGAACTAGATTGCTGGGGGCAATGTGCTGACATTTGTAAACCACCCAGAGAAGACTGTAAAGCACTACAAAGCGGTATATAAGTCTTAAGTGCTATTGCTATCGCTACATTTTAGGACTGATCCACCGGAGTCTACTGCCAGCATTTGAGGGTTCCTTTTGCAACTGTGGACAGATGTGGCACAGTGCCAGCTGTTCTCAGAGCCATACTCCTACCAATGCTTTTTGTGACCTAGTTGGAGTAGTAATGGGCCTCCAGGGCATGAATGGTGCACAGGATGATCAAGGCATGTCATTACATGCATGGACTGACTGAAATGTGTTGGAAACTGACAGAGATATATGAGTTACAACCAGACAGAAAACGCTTTGTCTTACAGGCGACATAGAAACCTTGGCAAGCCACTCTGTAGAGCAAGTTGTTACCATCCCTGGGAAGCATAATCAAGGATATATCTTTTCATACAGGTCTTTTTTTTTTAAACTCTTCCTGCTTTCCAGCTCTGGGATTTTGTTCCGCTGAGATTTCTAGAGTAGGATGAACAAATTAAAATCCTCTTCTTAAATGATCTTTATCTCTCTGGCTTAGGTATACGTGTGTGCGTCTGTTTTTACAACCACACAAACATGCATACGTATTTTTAAACGTACCACAGCAACAGAGTTGGGTTTTTGATTTGTTTGCCTTCGAGTCAGATTTTGGAAGTTTGCCCTTGCCTCCTCCTCCTCCTTCCTAGGAGAAGAGAGTGACTAAGTGCCCCAGCTAGCTTTGTATCTAAGGCAGGACTAGAATTCACTATCTTCTGGTTTCTAGCCTGGCGCCTTAAGCATAGCACCAAATTCATTACATAGTACACACGATGCAAAATCATACAAATAATCATTGAAATGTATTGATCAGATACATGCGCTTGAAGATGATTCACCCAAAGTTTTGTATCATTCCAAAATTTCTGCTCTTCTTAGATCTCAACGCACGAGACTATCCATCCTAAGCAAAATCTGAAATTCAGCATGACACCGGCAAGACCCGCAATCAGCTAAATCAGTTTTTCATAACAATTTTGACTGATACTGGTAGTGACTCTTTCCGATATTTAGATAAATTGGTTAGACTGGATTTAGAGTCTTCTGCATGCAAGACTCTAGAACAGGGGTCTCCAATCTTGGCAACTTTAAGACTTGTGGACTTCGACTCCCAGAGTTCCTCAGCCAGCTGGCTGAGGAACTCTGGGAGTGGAAGTCCACAAGTCTTAAAGTTGCCAAGGTTGGAGACCCCTGCTCTAGAACTAATCAGAGGCCCATAACTGAGTGGAACTCAACATTGTAGAGCATATTCTTCCAATTTATAACAATGATTATGAGTATATTTTGTAGGAAGTTAGCACCCATCCCTTTCCTAGAAGAATGAAATATTTTGGGAAATATTAAAAAGGCAGAATATTATGTTTCCCTGGATGAGAAATGGAGAAGCATGTATTAAAGACAAAGCAGCTCCCACTTTCCTGTTCCCCATCCTTTGTTAATGGGCCAGAGGCAGAAACCCAATCCTTTGTCAAAGGACCATCATCTGCAACACAATGGGACCCATTTAGCAACAGAAACTCACCACACGGCACCTTGGAAGATTGCATCAGCTAGCAAGGCTAACTAAGACCCCCACGCCCTGGGAGTCTGACAACCAATCAGGATACTCTTTCTGGGCGCCAGGAAGTTCAAAGCCAGAGAGGGCATAAAACCCGGGGACTCACTGCGTCTCGCCCCTTTTCTGTTCAGGAACTCAAACCATGTGATCCTATCCACCATTAAACCATCTTTCCAAGCAGTCTCCATGTTTCCAGTGTCTTTTTCCCCACTTGGAGCTGAACCCAGAAGGATATTTCTTCCTACAATTTACCAATAAAATTTTTACTGCATCCCCAGATTTACTTTCCAGAAAATAAAACTAGACCCATGCCTGCCTGCCTTCCTTCCTTCCTTCCTTCCTTCCTTCCTTCCTTCCCTCCCTCCCTCCCTCCCTCCCTCCCTCCCTCCCTTTCTTCCTTTATTTGACAAATTTACATAGCCACCCAATTCACACAGAGGTGACTCTGGGCAGCTTACAATATTTTCAAATGCAATGGATAATAAAAACCCAACCCCTACCGCCCCATAGCAACAACAACATAATTAAATCAGCCACTTGATCAGCTCCATTTCCATTCGTGGTCCCCAGACTGACTGAGAAAACCATCTTTTTAGGGCCTTTTGGAAAAGCAACAGGGTGGAGCCAACCATATCTTGGGGGGCGGGGGCGGAATGATATTCCATTGAGAAGGGGCCACTACTGAGAAGGTCCTTTTTCATGGCCTCACTAGGTGAGAATCCCTAATCGATGGGACCTGTATCATACCCTGCTCTCCCATCCTGGTGGGCCAGTTGGATGTAATAAGGAACCGGTTGCCTTTCAGATAACCTGGCCTCAAGTCATTTAAAGGTGATAACCAGCATTTTGGATTGGAATTGTACCCAGAAGCAACCGGTGCAATTCATGCAGAAAAAGAAAATTGTCAAGAGTCTAAACCAGAGGTCTTCAAACTTGGCAGTTTTAAGACTTGTGGACTCCAGAATTCTGGGAGTTGAAGTCCACAAGTCTTAAAGCTGCCAAGTTTGAAGACCTCTGGGCTAAACAGACTAGTAATTCAGTAATCCTGCAAAAAAGAAGATGGCAGCCTCAAGTTTCCCAACTTGTTTCTGCTGCTCCCCCAGAAACAAATGAACATTCCCTGCCCCAAATGGCTCCTTTTTGGAAAGCAACAGGTGCACCCCAAAGCTAGGAGAAATTTACAAGCTTACCCAGTCAAAAGCTTAGCATGTGGCCCAGGGATGGGTTCTACTTACCTTTACTACCGGTTCGCAACGGGATCGCGCATGCACAGACCGCCAATGATGACATCCGGGGCGGTGGGCGGGGCCTCCTGCTGGTTTTACTACCGGTTCTTGCGAACTGGTCCGAACTGGGGGCAATCCACCACTGGTGTGGCCAACTAATTGCATCCACCTACAGCAGCGGTTTCTAAACTTGGCAACTTTAAGACTTGTGAACTTCATTTCTGGGAGTTGAAGTCCACACGTCTTAAAGCTGCCAGGTTTGGAGACCCCTGACCTATGGCATAATCAGCGAACAGATGTCAAGACTGCTCATTCACAAAATATATGCCTATAGGATTTAGCCCAGACCAATGACAGGTCCTGTAACAACACTTACCCCAGAGAGTCAAGTAGTACAGCAGTACTATTGGCATGGCAGAGAATTTCAGCATTTCAACCTGCAGGTTAAAAAAAAAAAGCAGAAATTAAAATCCTGACTTTTTCTGTCTGCCATATCTAAGAAAGGTGTAGGGACAGGGGCTTATATAATGGTGGAAGAACTGGAATTCAGTTAGTTAATAAGTAATTAATTAAACTAATTAAGGACATTTTTAAGCCATACAGAGTCACTTCACAGTGAGATGGGCAGCATATAAATTTAATTAATAAATAAATACATTTAGAATATTTGGGTCAAATCTTCCTCTCCCGGCAAAAAATATAGAGAAACATATACACACATGTTAATTTCGATGTTAAATAAAAGTTTGTTTACAACTTTAACTGCATGAAGTACAGCACATGATTTATACTTTATGAAGGCATATAAAAGTTGATTAAATTAAAACAGCAATTGAGTAAAGTGTGTTTACTCAAGAGATTCAATCTGTTCAGTGGAGTTTATGCACAAGTTACGTGTACCTAGGATAGCAAAATAAGCTTTTTTTCATAACATCCAAATGGAAGGAAAGATGCAAACTCTTCTCTTGTTATTAGTTTTTTGATATCTTCTTCTTAGTTTTTGCCATTTGGGAAAATAGGAGGAAATAAAATGTATTATATAAATATTAGAATTCAGTTTTGCAAAGCAAAATTCAGTTTTGGTCTACAGTTTGAAATCCTCAGCCAGTGCTTAGCCAATTCTAAAAAAAAGAGAGATTTTTTTTCTAGGAGTTTTTTAAAATTCTCCTTCCTTCCACATTGGGTGGGGGGGGGGCGTGGATTAACCCTGAGTTACCTATACTCTGTATCAGGGGTGAAATCCAAAATTTTTCCCTACCAGTTCTGTGGGCACGGCTTGGTGGGCGTGGCATGGCTTAGGGGCGTGGCAGGATATTGCAAAATCTCCATTCCCACTACATTCCAGGGAAAGGATACTGCAAAATCTCCATTCCCACCCCACTTTGGAGCCAGCCAGAGGTGGTATTTGCCAGTTCTCCAAACTACTCAAAATTTCTGCTACTGGTTCTCCAGAACCTGTTAGAACCTGCTGGATTTCACCTCTGCTCTGTATTATTTGGTGGGGGGAGGCGGATAGTAGCTCATACAGGCAGCACATGATGGAAAAAGATCACAGTACGATTTTCAAGGCAACCATGAGTAGAATAGCAAAGAATATGTGTTGGGGGAGGGGTTTCTCATTCAGAAAAATTAAAATTTGCATCTATTTAGACTGAACTGAAGCTGAAATTGGAGCAACTTCATTTCAGTTCCTGATCATCTCTTCTCTTAGAGAGAGACATGCCTATCAATTAACATATTGGTCTGCCTGCCTGCGTTTTCAGGGAGAGAAATGAACATAAATTTTATGTGACAAAGGAAAAATCTGGGAGGGGATGGCAGATGGAAAGAGAAGGGCCCAGATGGATGGAGGTAAGAGAAGGAAGGAAGGAAGGAAGGAAGGAAGGAAGGAAGGAAGGAGAGAGAAAGAGAGGGAGGGAGGGAGAGAGGGAGGGAAGGAAGGAAGGAAGGAAGGAAGGAGAGAAAAAAGGAAGGAAGGAGAGAGAAAGAGGGAAGGAAGGAAGGAAGGAGAGAGAAAGAGGGAGGGAGGGAAGGAAGGAAGGAAGGAGAGAGAAAGAGAGGGAGGGAGGGAAGGAAGGAAGGAAGGAGAAAGAGGGAAGGAAGGAAGGAAGGTATGAGAAGGAAAGACAATGTGAGAAGTTATTAGAGAGTTGGTGCATGGGTAAAAAGATGCATCAGTCATCCTTCTTTCTTTGTGAGCCACAGTTCTCAGCCTGTATTCCTCACACAAACACCATATGAACCTCCCTGTAACAATATTAGAAAAAAATCCTGCTCTAAATAATAAGCCATTCCCATCAGATACACACACTTTGCAAAATAAACATCCCAAGCAACCGCTATGCTCTTTAGCATTAAAATGTTTTTTTCCCCCTAGCCTGGGTATAAATTGAGCAGGAGGAAAATCACTATGGGGCGGAATGAGCCCACCCCCACGGTCCCAAGCCAAAGAAGTGTGGACCTTCTGCCCATCCTGGCTGCCTTCTCCTCCCGGATGTTCTCTCATACTCACTTCATGAAGGCCAGCATGGGCCCTCTCACCTGTTGTTTCATTTGCTCCTCTGGCCGCCAGGATTTAGAGAAGAGCCGAAGCTATTCTTCCCTTTCCTTCGTCAATAAGGAACTTTCCACTTGTCCGGCTGAAATGTCCTAATTCCCCGTTGTCCAGGCAGCGTGAGAACTCTACTGTGCAAACTCAACTGCCGATGGGTAAAAATAATCCAGCTCTTCCCACCCGCCGCTCTCCATGGGGGCAAAGCAGAGCTGGAGGCTGAGCTACATTCAAATGGAGCTGGGACTCTGAAAGGGACTAACGGTCTCTAAGCTACGGGAATGTCACAGCCTATTCTTTCTGCTCCACGGCACACAAAGTCTGTCTGCTCCGCTCCAGGCGCAGGCTCGGCGTTGGCTGTCTGAAAGGAGTGAAAGACGGAGGAATCTCCCATAGAGGAGACGAGAGCAAAACAGGCCCCTCGCTTCATTCTTAAAACAGGCCTCGCCAGACTTGGGATGCTTGAGAAGAGGCCAGGAAGCCAAGGAGAAATCCTCGAGGCGGGCAGGGGCAGCCTAAAAAACCTGACCAGTTTGGTGACATCCTGAAGGAAGGATTCCCAGCTCACTGTCCTGCCAAGGGAGCAGAAATCTCTTCAGACTTTGAAATATAGGAAGTCCTCAACTTACAACCATTCGTTTAGTGACCGTTGGAAGTTACCACGGTACTGGGGGGGGGGGAAGTGACTTATGACCGTTTTTCATACTTATAACTGTTGCAGCATCTCAATGGTCGTGGGATCAAAATTCAGACGCTTGGCAACGGACGCATATTTATGACCGTTGCCGTCTCCTGGGGGTCGCGTGATCACCTTTTGCGACTTTCTGACAATGCGGAAGCCAGATTCGCTTAATTACCATGTTACTAGCCTCATAACCGCAGGGTTTTGCTTATCAGCTGTGGCAAGGAAAGTCGTAAAATGGAGCAAGATTCATTCAATTAGCAACAGAAATGTGGGGGTCCGTTACGGTTGTAAGTCAAGGACCACCTGTACGTAGGGAGTCCAAGCACCAAGCTGTTTAGAGCAGGGGTCTCCAACCTTGGCAACTTTAAGACTTGTGGACTTCAACTCCCAGAGTTCCTCAGCCAGCTTTGCTTTGCTGAACTTTTGCAGCTTTGCTGGCTGAGGAATTCTGGGAGTTGAAGTCCACAAGTCTAAAAGTTGCCAAGGTTGGAGACCCCTAGTTTAGAGAGCAGCTCACCGATGGGTAATTACACGCCAAACAAGGTCAACGCCTCAGTCTTGTCTTTTGGGCAAGAGGTCATGGGTCTGAAGGCCAAGGGATTCCCCTCTCAGAGGCCCTGAAAAGCAAAGCACCGCCTGCTTTTTTGGGACCCGTGAGGACAAAGGCATCATTTGTCGTTCCACCCAGCCCAGCCTCAACCGGTTCCCTGGGAGCCTGGCGGAGTTAGGCAGGAATGTACTTGTTGTGTCTTGAACCAAGCTTTCTCATAAAGGTACCAAGAATAGCTTTTCTTTCCTCCCCTTCTCAGCTTTGTTCCCTCCCCAGCCGCTCTTCTTCTTCGGTTTTGGTAGGATGCTTTCTTATACACACAGAAGGCAGGGTGGGAAAAAGCGAATGTTTTCCCCAGAGGCTCCATCAAGGGTTTAGGCAGGCAGAAAGCTGTTCATAGAATGAGCTGGGACGGGCAATCGAAGACGTTTGCAAATTGGTAAATCACGCAGGCCAGAAACCGGCCCCTCAGCAACCCCTGACAGAACGGTTTTGGCAGCAAAATGAAATCGCTGGGATAGCAGGCAGAATGGAACATGTCCTAATAGCTTGGAAAAAAATACACCTAAGGTTACCAACTTTCTCGCGTTTCCTTCTTGCCGGGCTGTGGAGCTTCAGTAAGCACATGCAGGTCGTCCTCGACTTTCGACCGCAATTGAACCCAACATTTATGTTGCTGAGTGGGAAATTTGTGAAGTGAGCTTTGTCCCATTTTACGACTTTCCTTGCCACGTTTGTTAAGTGAATCACTGCAGGTGTTAAGTGAGTAACACGTTATTTATTTATTTATTTATATTTATATGCCGCCCTTCTCCGGAGACTCAGGGCGGCTTACAGTGCATTAAGCAATAGCTTAACGTTAAGCGAATCTGGCTTCCTCCATTGTCTTTGCTCGTCAGAAGGTCCCAAAAGGTCATCGCATGAACCCGGGATATTGCAATCGTCATAAATGAGGACCCGGTTGTGGGGGCAATACGCTGACTTTGTATAAAATATACAAAAGTATGAAGGCTATTGCTTAACACATTGTAAGCCGCCCTGAGTCTCCGGATAAGGGCAGCATATAAATATTTTTTTTTAAAAAAAATATTATTTATGTATTTATTTATTTTGTCACATATCTATGCCGCCCCACTCCCAAGGGACTCTGGGTGGCTTACAACAGAAAATAAAACAATGCAACAATATCCTATGCAAAAGTTAAAAGAAGACATTAAAACGTTAAAACGTTAAAACACATACACTCCAAATTGTGGCCAGATCTCGCAAGATCACTATAATGAGATCAACGGCCCCAGGCCTGCCGGAAGAGCCAGGTCTTCACCACTTTCCGGAAGCCCGATAGGGTGGGGGTGGTCCGGACTTCAGGAGGTAATTGGTTCCAGAGAGCTGGGGCAGCCACAGAGAAGGCCGTCCCCCGCGGGCCCGCCAACCGACATTGTTTAGCTTACGGAACCCGAAGGAGACCGTCTCTGTGGGATCTTACCTGTCGCTGGGAGCTATGTGGTAGAAGGCGGTCTCGGAGATAGCCTGGCCCTGAGCCACGTAGGGCTTTAAAGGTAATAACCAACACCTTGAATTGCGCCTATAATTGCGAAATATAGTTGTCAAGTGTCCGAATTTTGAATTTTGATCACGTAATCATGGGGATGCCGTAACGGTTATAAAGTGTGAAAAATGGTCATAAGTCACTTTTTTTCCCCCACTGCCGTTGTAATTTTGAACAGTCGCTAAACGAACTGTTGCAAGTTGAGCACTATCTCTAACTAGAAATTCAACTTGTGGTGTTTTTTTTTTAAAAAAAAAAACCCAACAAACTTCAGGAAGGAGATGCGATGCTGAATTTTTTTCCATTCAACATGGGGACAAAGGAAAAATAGCAAAAAGAAAAGATAAAGAATATTCAATACCTTGAATTTTTCCCTGGCTATCATTTGACTGCCAAGAACAGGCTCACTTTCCCCCTTTTTTTTTTTTTTAAATTTGATTTATATGCCGCCCTTCTCCGGAGACTCAGGGCGGCTTACAATGCATTAAGCAATAGCCTTCATACTTTTGTATATTTATACAAAGTCAGCTTATTGCCCCCACAATCTGGCTCCTCATTTTACCTACCTTAGAAAGGATGGAAGGCTGAGTCAACCTTGAGCCTGGTGGGATTTGAACTTGCAGTAATTGCAGGCAGCTGATGTTAATAACAGTGCTTTAGTCTGCTGCGCCACCAGGGCTCTAAATCCCCTTAGTTTTATCCATCTGTCCGCTGACTCATTTGTGGGTGTATCAGTATTATTAGTGCGCTTCCCGAAGGGAGTTCTGAGATTTTGTATATTGGCATCCCAGACTTTCTGACTAACAGTTGGGAAACAGAAGATTCAGAAATAAGCCAAAGGATTAACCTACTCCCACAGAAGCTAAACTATTGCAAGTTAGTAAAAAGAGAAACCTGAAGGGACATGCAGTCATTTCTGCCTCAAAGCGGGAGAGCTAAAAATATAAATTACTAAGAATTACTCAGAACACTAAAGGGCCAAATATATCCAACATAAGATTAACTGGGGAAATACTAAGCATCCTGGTGCCTTTTATATATTTTGAAGTTTGACTCCCATTAAATCCCAGGTAGCATAGCCCAGCGTTGGGAATTCTGGCAGGTCCCAGATTGACACTCTTTCGCTAGGAAAATCTAACAGAGGGTAATCAATAATTCACTCTTGAGAAAGAGAGGGAAAAAAGAATGTATTCCCAAACGATTTCAAGGAAACATTCACATAGAGCAGGGCTGTCAATCTCGATTTCATTGAGGGCTGTATCAGGGTTGTGTTTGACCTCAGGAGGGCAGGGGGCGGGGCCAGGATGGGTGTGGCCAGCTCGACGTCACTCACGTTGGGGGCGCCTATGCTGGCCTGAGTGCTCTGCCGGTGAAAACGGGCTCCCAAGCTCCATTTTCGGCTGGCACGGCCTCCTGAAACCCTCTGCCCTCTCCGTTTTCACTGGCAGAGGGTTGCAGGAGGCCGTGGCAGCCAAAAATGGAGCTTGGGAGCCCTTTTTCACTGGCAGAAGTACCACAGGCTAGTCCTTCGCTGTTTCCAGAGTGGCCCCGCGGCCAGATCTAAGTACTCTGCCAGGTGGATCCAGCCCCCGGCCCTTGAGTTTGACACCCCTGACATAGAGAATACTGTGCATAGCCAAGGAAAGGAATAAGCAAGGATCACCAAACAAATCAACCCAGAGTTTTCACTCAAGGTACAACTGACTGGACTCAAATCAGTGGTGGGTTGTCCCCGGTTCGCACCGATTCTATAGAACCGGTAGTAAAACCGCCAGGAGGCTCCGCCCACTGACCCCGACGTCACCAAAACGCTTCTGCGCATGCACAGAAGCTTCTGTGCGCGTGCGGCCCTGCTGCGAACCGGTAGTAAAGATAAGTAGAACCCACCCCTGACTCAAATGACCTACGGTATTTTGGACATACTATGTGAAGACCCAGCTCTTTGGAGAAGGCTCTAGAGCTGAGAAAGATGGAAGGAAAGGGAAGAAGCCAATGGTGGGATTTAAATAATTTAACAACCGGTTCTCTGCTCTAATGACCAGCTGGGTAGGCCTGGCTCAGTGGTTGTGTGGGCATGGCCAACTCAACGTCACTCAGTTGATGGGCACTTCGCCTTAGCTGTTACAATGTAATAAGGGTTAACCAGAGAGGCAGTTTCTGTAAGCAGGGCAATAAAGTTTAGGCTAGAAACAACAGCAGAATGTTCCCTTCCTGCCTTCCTTACAGGATTAGCCCTGTAAAGTGAAAAAACAAAACAAAATAAGATTTCTTCCCACAACCGGTCCTCCGAACTGCTTAGAAAGGTAACAACCAGTTCTCCCGAATAGATGTGAACTGGCTGAATCCCACCGCTGGAAGAAGCCATGCGGTGGATGGAGGTACAGTGACCAGAGGTGTGCTACTGAGAAATTTGAAAGAGTAGGCCTAGGAATATATTGTTATGAAGAAAAATCTAACAGGTAGTCCTCGACTTATGACCACAACTGAGCCCAAAATTTCTATTGCTGAGCGAGACAGTTGTTAAGTGTGTTTTGCCTCATTTTATGACCTTTCTTGTCACTGCTGTTAAGTGAATCACTGCAGTTGTTAAGGTAGTAACATGGTTGTTAACTGAATCTGGCTTCCCATTTGACTTTGCTTATCAGAAGGTCACAAAAGGGGATCACATGACCCTAGGACACTGCAACCGTCATAAACACGAGCCAGTTGCCAATCATCTAACCAGGGACCGGGGGGGGATGCTGCAATGGTCATAAGTGTAAAAAATGGTTATACTGTAAGTCACTGTTTTCAGTGCCATTGGAACTTCGAACACTAAAGTCACTAAACAAAAGCTTGTTGGTCAAGGATTTCTTGTATATGGTTGCTAGGAGTAAAAAATGATTTGATAGCATATAATCAATCAATCAATCAATCAATCAATCAATCAATCAATCAAGTAGAACATCATCCTACTTATTTGGAGAAGCCCTGCTTGCAATTGTGGTCCAGTTCATAAGTCTCCAACCTTGGCAACTTTAAGCCTGGAGGACTTCAACTCCCAGAATTCCCTAGCCAGGTTTGCTTTGCTGGCTGGGGAATTCTGGGAGTTGAAGTCTTCCAGGCTTAAAGTTGCCAAGGTTGGAGACCCGTGGCCCAGTTTATGAATGGAGACCACACTATCTTCTTAAGCTACGTTTTTCTGAACATTGCTGCAGACAGAACACAATGTTCTGCCTACCTAAGGAGGGTACAAATAACCTTTATATAGTTGTACAATAAATGCTGACTAGTAATGACATTACATGTCAATCATCTTATTTTTGGTAAGACAGGTTAGATTTTTTTCTCATACTGAGAAGAAACAGTTCATAAAACAGAGGTTCGCATGAACCACTTTTTGTAGTTAGTTACTTCCTAATTCCCATTTAAAAGTACAAGTGCTGATTTAAGGTAACTCGTGAGCCAGCAACTGCAAATGCCTAAGTATGCTATTAACAAGGCTTACTTGAGTCCAGGGGCTTTGGTGGTTTGGAGATTTTAGTTCAGGAATTTATTTTGTTCCTTCAATACCCCTTTTCACAATTTATTAAGCAGCAAAATGCATAGAATTACAGAGTTGGAAGGGACCTTGAAGGTCATCTAGTCTAATTCCCTGCTCAAGCAGGAGACCCTACACCCGTGATGATGAACCTATGGCACAGGTGCCACAGGTGGCACGTGGAGCCATATCGGTGGGCACGCGAGCTCAGCTCTGACACGCATGCGTGCACCAGCCAGCTGATTTTCGGGCCTTCTGGGACCACCAGAAGTCAGGAAACACACTGTTTCTGGCCTCTGGAGGGCCTCTGGGGGGGTGGGGAAGGCTGTTTTTGCCCTCCCCACGCTCCTAGAAAGGCTCTGGAGCCTGGGGAGAGCGAAAAATGGGTCTACCGGGCCCACCGTGCCATCACGTGCCAAAAGTGGGGGGGGACCACAGGGGAGCGGGGTGCATAGAATTATGGATGTGGGCATGCGTGCATGTGACCCCACCACGCTCCCCCCTACTTTTGGCACGCGATGGCGAAAAGGATAGCCATCACTGCCCTACACCATTTCTGACAAATGGCCGCCCAGTCTCTTCTTGAAAGCTTCCAGTGATGAAGCTCCTCCAACTTCTGAAAGCAAGCTGTTCCATTGGTTGATTGTTCTCACTGTCAGAAAAATTCACCTTATTTCCATGTTGAATCTCTCCTTGTTCATTATTCCTTGTCTGGCCTTCAGGGTGGCTTTGGAAAATAGCTTGACCTCTTCCTCTCTGTGGCAGCCCCTCAAATATTGGAACACTGCTATCATCTCTCCCCTGGTCCTTCTCTTCACTAGACTAGCCATGCCCAGTTCCTGCAACCGTTCATCGTATGTTTTAGCCACTAGTCATCTTTCTTGCTCTTCTTTGCACTCTTTCCAGAATCTCAACATCTTTTTTATATTGTGGTGACCACATGTGGGGTCTTCCAGACTCAGTTTCCAGCCCCCCTTTCATAAGTTCACTTAGCATCTGGAATTCATCTTGCATCAGGAGACAATGTTTCTAATTTCAATTGTGCCTGGCCTAAAATCTTGGTTTATCAGAGTTTCATTTGCATTCTACTCCGATTATAGTCCATTCCATAACACTAACATTTTCACTGTCCACTGTGCTTGATCTTGCTTTTCCTCACCACAAGCACCTGACCTTGAAACTTTTTTTCTATTAGGAAGCAATATTTGGAGTGGTTCCTTTTTGCACTCAGCTGACCTGGAAGCAAATCAGCTCGGCTGCCGAAAAGAGACGATGGAAGCACAAGAGTTCAGAGTCAACCCAAAATTGAGCAAATGCGATGTGTGGTTAAGAAAACGTGCCTACATTTGCATAATGCATCACTGACCACTGTAGTCTCCTATTATCAAAGCCATCTTCTTGCCCTGTTTTAATTTTTTTTATTAGTTTATAATACAAAATACAAAAGCAAATGCTAGAAAAAATAGAGGCGGGAAAAGGGAAGAGAAAAGTGTAGAGAAGAAGGGAAAAAGAAAGAAAAGACATTGACTCCTGACTCCCTTTGGCGCAGTAGAATAAAATAGGAACATCAAACCTCAACTTTTTACTTTTACATAATAGTATTAACTAGCCATTTCTATAAGAATTCTTGCCCTGTTTTAAGAGCATCCCTTAAAGGTCAAAGAGGAGACCGCCTGAAGTTTACTGGATGATCTTGGACTACTCACTTTTCTTCGGCCTTAAGTGTTTGCTTTCTTGCCTTCAGGTAGCTTTTTTGAGGCCTGCTTTTTCCACTTAGGCCTCACTGATCCTAATAGATCAATAGGCGTTTCCCACATCCGTTAGATTTTGCTTGTCAGAAGGTCTGACAAAAGGAGATCACGTGACCTTGGGACACAGCAATGATCATAAATATGAGGCAGTTAACAAGCATCTGGATTTTGATTGCGTGACCAGGAGGATGCTGCAAAAGTTGTAACTGTGAAAAATGGCCGTGTGTCTCATTTTTCAGATATATTTTTTTATGGTTTACATATGAATATATTGAATACAGTGTAACTGTCCTGGCATTCCACTTACCCTAAAACAGTGATGGCTAACCTTTTTGCCGTCGTGTGCCAAAAGTGGGGGTCGTGGGGGGGGTCTCGCGCATACATGCCCACACCCATAATTCAATGCTCCCCACGCCCCTCAAGCTTTTGGCACGCAAAGGCAAAAAGGTTACTGGTGGGCTCAGTAGGTCATTTTTCACCCTCCCCAGGCTCCAGAGCCTTTCTTGG
Source organism: Ptyas mucosa (assembly GCA_012654045.1). NCBI lineage: Eukaryota > Metazoa > Chordata > Lepidosauria > Squamata > Colubridae > Ptyas > Ptyas mucosa. The sequence continues at coordinate 3,992,525 of WNWU01000011.1, read as the reverse complement.
AGCCTGGGGAGGGCAAAAACGCCTTCCCCCCACCTCAGAGGCCCTCTGGAGGCTGGAAACGGCCCGTTTCCTGACTTCAGGTGGGCCCAGAAGGCCCGAAAATCAGCTGGCCGGCATGCGCATGCACGCTGGAGCTGAGCTAGGGCAACGCTCACGTGCCCACAGATATGGCTCCACGTGCCACCTGTGACACACGTGCCATAGGTTCGCTATCATGGCCCTAAAACAAAAGTAAAAAATAACAGAATAACAGAATACCATATACTAAAAACCAGAATAACATATATACTATTTTAAACAGTGCTAGTGTTATACAATAGTTTCTGACCATCCTATTCTAGTATGTCAACTTATCTATCATTCTAATAGGTACGTTCCTATTTCGATATTCAAAATAATATCTCTTTCCATGTCCACATAACCTGATTCTTTCGCCGTGTGTCTCATTTTTCAATGCCGTTGTAACTCGGAGCGGTCACTAAACGAACTGTTGTAAGCCAAGGACTACCTGTATAGATAATTCTCAATTTGCAGCTGTTTGTTTTGTGACCGTTCAGAGATACAACGGGACTGAAAAAAGTGACTCCTCATACTAATCCTCATACTTACAACCAATGTCGCTGTCAGCGTTCCAGAAAAACCCCAACTCCAAGTAAAGACGCGGAAGCAAACATTTTTCCAAAGTTCTCTTTACTAGAATAGGCAAACTGGCACATCTGGGAAGACCCGAATCTGAAAAGCCCGGGTTTTCCTTCAGTAAGTCGAAGCTCCCAAAACCATCTCCTTTCTTCCCAGTCGATCACATGCTCCAATCAACATCCTCGATCCAGCCCCCTGACCACTCCTTCTCCAGATGCTGGATCGCCCTGATCTTGACCGATAGGAAGAATGCTATTATGTCTACTAATAATCCCTCTCCTTAATTCCCCCCTCCTACTTTCCCACACATGAGAAGGTGGCAGCATTGAAGCTTCCGGCCTAATAGGGCTTCCAAAGCTGACAGTCGCATGCTCACCATCATGTGATTAAATTTTGGGTGCTTGGCCACCAGCATGTATTTACAACAGCTGCAGTGCCCCAGAGTCATGTTGATCGCCATTTGTGACCTTCCCATCTGCCTTCTGGAAATCAAAGTCAATGGGTGAAACCAGACTCACTTAATGACTGCCTGATTCTTTTAACAACTGCAGTGATTAACCACTAAGGCAAAAATGTCAAAAAATTGGGTCCAACTCAGAACACCCACCTTGCATAACAACAGAAATTTTGCTCTCCGTTGTGATTGTAAGTCAAGGACTACCCGTACCCATATGAACAAAATTCTGCATCAATTTTGCACCAATTAATTTTGGTACAGACGAAAGCAAAAAAAACCCCAAACTCCTATGCACTGGAAATCTAAATGATGCTCTTCCTTCAGTTTATTCCTCAATCCTGATATCTCAGCAAACCTCCTTCCATGTACCTTTTATTATCTGAGGGCTGGAGACATGGTGTTCTTTTAAAAATACTAGTAATGGAAGCTGCAACAGTTTTCTGAATGTGGTGCCAAATACCATTTTTTGTTCTTGCATAGCAAAAGGAATTCCTCCAGCTTTCTGCAACAACCGTATAGTAATCTCGTTGCATTCCCATTCATAACAATGTATCGGTGATTCCCCATAACACAGCATTAGATTAATCACCTTTTGCCAGGGTTTCTTAACATAAAAAGTTTTGAGCAAGAATTTTAGGTTTGGAACACATGTCTGTCTTCTCTCTTGGCAGCCGGTCCAGAGATTTAATTTTCACCTGAGCTCTCGGTTCCAAGATCTGAGCTTCAGTGGGAACTACTCCAGCCTTCCTTTTGCAATTGCAGCTTTTGTTCTGCTTCCTTTTGCTGGATTAAATTATATTTATCTCTCCAATCTCAAAAGTATGGATGGAAGACATACTTTGGCCAGGATACCGGAGTTGGACACTGACCTCTGGGCTGCCTGTTGTCTCCCAACCCCCATCCTGTATTGTTAATTTAAAGTTTTACATTGATAAATAAATTTAGCAGGTTGCATCCTTTTCTTGCACTGATTGCTTACAGAACAGCAATCCTCTTTTCTTTATGCCTTTGAGTTGAGCCAGGATACCAAGCAAGAGATGAAGTCTGATAGCTCCCGTTAGTAGATGAAGAAGCAGGATAGGAGTATCTCAGTTATTCCAGAAGGATTAGAAGTAGAACTTTTTTTGAGAGTCTCCAAGAAGCCAAATGGATCTGGCAAAAGCCGTAGGAGTTGGCTACACTGCCCACCTTTCCCCCTCCAAGCTAAAGGACACGAGATGGCTTGCAAAGAAGCTCTTCCATATCCAATCATCCACTCCACAAATTTCCACTACAAAAAAAAAAAAAAGGAAAAAATTCTGGCCAGCCAAGGGATCTCTCATGCCATGGCCAGGTGTCCCCAGGAGCAGGAGAGAGGCAGGGAGAGGGAAAGGCCCAACTCTTACCTGGGAAGAAGACCCGGTTGTGGCTCCAGGCCTCATGCCAATTTGGGGAAAGTGGCCCAGTTGGGGCCCCTCTACAATTTGCACATGCCAGAGCTATTGCCTTAAGCGGTGCAAAGTGCTCTGCGGAGCTGCCTGTTCCTGGAGAAGGGCTCCTTCTTTCAACAGCTCCTCCTCCCTTCATGCAGTGCCAGGGGACTGGAGGAAGGGAGGGAGGGACCAGCCCTCCTTGGCAGCCGAGCCGAAGTAACGCAACTAGGTAGAGACTCTCCCCATTTCCGGGAATGGCCTGGTGCCTGACAGGAGAGAAAGGTGATTCCCTGCAGTTCTCCAAGGAGCACTGGCTTTCCTGATCCAGCATACAGGTGTTTTGGCCTGAGTTACACACTGATGGAGGGAGTTATGCGTGCCTTGGTCCAGCAGAAATCTCTGACACGGAAGTTTCAACTGGCATATGAGTTAGTGCTATCGAGTCTGGGCTGACAAAATCTAGATGACCCCCAGCAAAGATAGGAAAACGCTCGCTTATGACTATCATCCTCTGGATTTTCACAGTCCAGGGTTAGGAGTCTGAATAGTGATCCACAACCAGATGTTTGCCACAGCAGTGTTCATGCTCTTCAGAACTGAGACCTTCATGCTCTTCAGAACTGAGACCTACTACCAGCCTACTCCCAGATTTTGAAAACCACCTCTTTTTCATAGACCTGTATGGCAGCCACGCTCTTGCTATGACCAAGACGTCAAGCTGTAAATCAGCAGAAGATCCTGCAAACCTTTAATGAGGTACAGGATATTTAGCAGGGGTGAAATGCTCCCAGTTCGGACCGGATCACCCGATCCGGTAGTGATGGCGGCGGGTGGTTCGGAGAAGTGGTAGAAAAATCCCTGTGCCCCCTCCCCCCACCATGCCCGGCTGAGCCACATGATCATCAGAGGCTTTTTTTTTTACTTTTAAAAGCATTTTTTCTACAACCTCTTCCGATGAAAAAATGTTTTTAAAAGTAAAAAAAAAAAGCCTCTGATGATCGCGTGGCTCAGCTGGGATCATCAGAGGCTTTTCAAAGCATTTTTTTCTGCAACCTCTTGGCCGAAGAGGTGGTTAAAAAAAATGCTTCGAAAAGTCTCTGACGATCCCAGCTGAGTTGCCTAATCGGCAGAGAGGCTTTTAAAAGCATTAGAAAAAATGCTTTGAAAAGTTAAAAAAAAAAAAAGTTGGCCACGCCCACCCAGTCACATTACCATCACCACCACCAAGCCACGCCCACAGAACAGGTAGTAACAGATTTTACATTTCACCCCTGATATTTAGTTATTCATCCACTGCCAGGAGTTCGATCCTGACCGGCTCAAGGTTGACTCAGCCTTCCATCCTTCCAAGGTGGATAAAATGAGGGCCCAGATTGTTGGGGGCTATAGGCTGACTCTGTAAACACTTAGAGAGGGCTGTAAAGCACTGTGAAGTATACTTATATACTTATAAGTATAAGTGCTATTACTATATGTACATATGTGCCAGTAGTGGATTTCAATTTAGTTTGCTACCGGTTAGCTCGTGCGCATGTGCACACTTACATGCGTGTGCAACATTTGTGCACATGCACAGAAGCATCCAGGTGGATGGGCGGAGCCTCCCGCCGCTGCCGCTACTGGTTCATCCAATCCGTGGCGAATTGGTAGGAACCCACTACTGATGTGCGCCTTCAAGTTAATTTTTGATGCCTGGTGACAGCCTGAACTATTCCCTGCAGTTTTTAATGACAAGGTTGTTCAGAGGTAGTTTGCCATTGTTTCCTTCCCAGGGCTGAAAGAGAGGGACAGGCTCATGATCACTCATCGGTCAGGATTAGAACTCAAAACCTTCCAGTTTCTAACCTGCTGTCTTAATCACTACGCCCAATTGGCTCTCTGTTATTTTTTTTTCTTCTGTTCAGTCATGACCAATTCTTGGAGATTGCCTGGACATGTCCCTGTAGTTTTCTTGGCAATATTTTTCAGAAGTGGTTTGCCATTGCTTCCTAAAAAAAAAAAAAAGCATTGAAAAATGCATCAAGGCTCAGCGAAAACTCAAACCAACGTGTTAACCCATGCTAAAGCTCCTGGATTCATTATCCCGCTCACAATGCTTGGGTTTCAGGCTGGGATTTAGGGATAAAGAAGGATTGTGGGACTCCAAAAATGACTATTGAATTTTGAGATGACGGAAAGCTAGGAGGAGTGGATTACATTTTCGAAGAGAAGATTTCAGAAGATGTTCAAGACTGGCTTGAACGTTGAGCTGAAACAAACAAATGTAACAGGAAGAAACATGAAGTTGTGCATCCCAGGAGAGAAAAAAAATAAAAGTGACTAACACAGGAGGGCTTGGGAGTGGAATGTGTGAAAAGGATCTGGGTGTTGTAGGAAATCATGAGCCAAAACTGGGGTGCAATTGGCCAAGATCCAAGCTCTGTACCTGAAGCCCTGAAAATGACAAATAAAACTCCAGTGGCAAATTATATAGGATACCTGAATAGCAATAAGACTTATATACTGCTCCATAGCGCCTTACAGCACTCTCTGAGTGGTTTACAGTGTCAGCGTATTGCTCCCAACAATTTGGGTCCTCATTTTACCGACCTCGGAAGAATGGAAGGCTGAGTCAACCTTGAGCCAGTCGGGATCGAACTCCAGGCTGTGTGCGGAGTGCATCTCTCCTCAAATAGAATAGAATAGAATAGAATAGAATTCTTTATTGGCCAAGTGTGATTGGACACACGAGGAACAAACCTGTAGACTTATGGACTTTTAAAAAGTTTCAAAAACCTGACCCAGCATCTCTTTTTGATCTGCCCCTCAATTATGCCCATTTTAAGGATTAGAAGTGAGGTTCAGAAGGTCTGGGGGCTGCCATGTGGGCAAGCCAACTGCTTCTATGTACCATAGTTCTTCTCAGCCAACAGCTGGAGAAGTGGCTGGAAGAGAGTGTTAAGAGTGATGGATCTAACCCAATAACTCACAGGACACAGCTTTATCTTTGCTTCAATTCTTTATTGGATTCTCTGAGTCGGTTTTCCTTTTGCGGCGTCTTTTGTCCGCAGTCCTTCGCTTCCTCGCGTTGCCCCTCGTTTCTGTGTAGTGAGTCCATGTCGTTGGGGTACTCACTTTCAGCCACTGTGTTTTTCGCTGCAGCACCTCTGGGTGTGAGTTGTGTAGCCATCTGCCTGGTGAATGCTCTTGTGTTTACTCTGTTCTTCTTTTCAGAGTAAACAGCTGGTTCAGTCATTATTCGGAGTTATGGGTAACCATCCTCTGCTATCATTTTGTTAAGAGTGATGGATCTAACCCAATAACTCACAGGACACAGCTTTATCTTTGCTTCAATTCTTTATTGCAGGCCTGGACTATTCCTAGGCCTATTCAGTGTAACGTTGACTAACCTTTATCTATCTCTTGCAGGTACACCTCTGGAACTGCTGGATGGCCTCGTGGTGAGCCCTCTTATACCCAAGGGGAGGAGTCTGAGGTGAGATGGCATGGTGGGATATGGGGTTGGGTTAACCCTTGCATGGCTAAATTGGAAGGTGGCTTGAATGGATTAGACATTTAACTTAACAGAGAGGCACGTGCTGGCAGGAAGCCAACTCAAGAGTCACCATTGCTGACCTTGAAGAGCAGTGAATGGCACCACATTGTCAACAGGACTAGGAAAAGTACCCTCTGCCCCAACTTCTGCTTTTAATATCTTTGGAGTGTGGGAATTTGCTGTTTCATCTGGGTGTAGCTATTTCAAGGACTCCTGCTACGATGCCCGTTTTTTCTCCATCAATCTCATTTCAATGTTTCCTGTGTGGTTGCTGGCACATCAGGCTCTTTTCTTGAAATGCCTGATTTTGGGGGGGGGGGGGCTTATCTCTCTGCTGGCCTCAGCCCCCACTGATGGGAGAATGAATGAAGCTATAGCTGCCTACAGCTCAGTCTCCTTCTGGGGATCACCTTGGAAAATTCTTGATTTCATTGTTCATGTGCAAATACTCCACACCAGAGATTCTTACTAGCCAGCACTGTGGTTCTTTCTGAAGGCTGGTATTTCTTCCCTCCCCTTTTTTGTTTTGGACTTTTAAAAAAATGTATTAAAGAGCTTATAAGCTACCAGTGAAGGGGTTCCTCTTTGAAATGACTTCACAAGAGCTTATTTGGGGAAAGGGGAAAGCTGGATAAGTTATCGACAGAAAGATATGGAGCAGATAATAACACGGGGATCTGAGAGTTGAAATAGAACTGTAGATATGTACTTACTTACTTACTTACCTACTACATATTTATTTATTAAATTTATGTGCTGCTTATCTTGTCCAGAGATGAAGTTTATTACTGTTAGGCTATCAGATCCTGAAGTGGTGAAAGGTTTCAGTTGTTTATCTGAACTTGCCCCTTTTTTTTTTTAAAGAAGTCGCTTGCAGTATTTGTATAACAGAATAACAGAGTTGGAAGGGGTTTATGAGGTCTTCTAGGCCAACCCCCTGCTCAAGCAGGAGGCCCTATACCTTTTCAGAAGAATGACTATCCAATTTCTTCTTTAAAATCTCCATTGTTGGAGCACTCACAACTTCTGGAGGCAAGCTGTTCCACTGATTAATTATTCTGTCAGGAAATTTCTCCTCACTTCTAGATTGGATCTCTCCTTGATTAGTTTCCATTTCACCCACCCATAATATTTTCTTTATTTACAGAGATATGGGTGATAATATATAGATGGAGACTATCTGCAGGCAGAGCATTTCTGACAAGGAAGTAAATAACACAGAGGTGAAATCCAGCAGGTTCTGACTGGTTCTGGAGAACCGGTAGCAGTTCTGAGTAGTTCAGAGTACCGGCAAATACCACCTCTGGTTGGCCCCAGAATGGCGTGGGAATGGAGATTTTGCAATATCTCCATTCAGGAGTGGGGAGGGAATGGAGATTTTGCAGTATCCTTCCCCTGCCACGTCCATCAAGACACGCCCACCAAGCCACACCACACCCATTAAGCCACGCCCATAGAACCAGTAGTAAAAAAAATTGAATTTCACCACTAAAATCACAGAAGCTTCACAGCAGAGAAAAAAGTCTTGCATCCTCCGGTGCTCATAGGAGATCAAAACAAGTTCTATCTCCAACATCGGATTCTTTAATAAGCATCCTTATCTGAGAGGAGATGGATGAGTTGCCTTCCCTTAGTTCAGGGGACAGGGACGGGGATGGGGGGATGACTATGGCCCTTTTATGACCTGTGGACTTCAACTCCCACAATTCCTGAGCCAGCCAGTTGAAGTCCACAAGTCTTAAAGGGGCCATGGTTCCCCACCTCTGCCTTAGTTGAAGGGTGCTTCCATCCAAGAAGTCCATCCCGTCTTCATGTCAACTCATATCATGCCACTGTGATATTATTGTTCATTATCAAGAACCCTCCAGCCTCTTTTATGTCAGCTACAAAGAGGGCATTACTCATGCCTTTTTCAAGCTAAGTCATCACTGATTGGGCCCTACTAGTACAAGGAGGTCATTTTATCAGCTGTGCAAATACAGTTCTAATAGGTGACCCAGGTCAGATTCCTTTTTCCATATATACCAATCAAACACACCCAGAGACAGAGTGGTAGCTCTGATTTCATACTGAGACCAATAACAACTGAAAGAGGAGGAAGGTGATTTTTCAAGTGGTGCAGGAGGAGAATTGGTCCAGGGCCATCTGTTCCATGCGGCTGTTTTGACTAAAACACGTCCAAATGTAAAGACTTATTCAGCATAACAAGCACCGATGGTCCCTGACTTAATCATAATTGAGCCTGGATTTACAGTCATAAGTTACGTTGGATCATCCCGTGACTATGTCCGATTTTACAATCTTTTTTGGTGCAGCAATTGTTAAGTGAACCCATTTTAACCAATTTTTTTTTGTTGGAAACCAGACATAAATGCCAATGTCCAGCAAAAAAAACCATTGTAAATCACACTCATGTGACTGTGGGATGCTATAATCAGTCGTAAATACAAGCTGATTTGTACAAGCAAAATACAGGCAAAATCTGATCGCATGACCACAGGAGGAGCTGGCGATTGGAACTTCAAATCAGGATCATAAGTGGTTTTTGAGGGAGGGGGAGGAGGGGAGTAACTTCAAAGAGTCGCTAAGCAACCAGTTGTAAGTCAAGGACTACCTGCAGGTTTGCTGTGGTAGGCAAAAAGCAGCATTAGACGGTCCTAAAGGAATAATCCATCAAGAACTCTTGATCATCTTCCAACACAGGGTTGAGACGTCCTTCCTTGTTCAGGGTGTCTACTTGAGGATAGCAAGATCCACTCTGCATCCCATGCGCAAATGTCAGGAAAATTGTGTTTTTCTCTTGCCGCTGGAGTAGCAGCACGTCCTAGAAGGGTTGATGCCAGGTGATGATACCTGCTTCTTGCTCAAAGTATTGTGGAAGTAGCGGGCTGGGCCTTCAGTCCCATAGGAGTTGTTGAGGTCAGGCAGCTGATTGGTGGCCAGGAGATAGAGGGCTGCATACTGGTGCTGTTTCCCCAGACGATGCATTGTACATAGCTGCTGCTGCCAGCTAGCCACTTGCCGTAGCCGGTGGGTGGTTGCAGGACGTCCCAGCCAGGGTACCTGGAAAAAGGCAGTGCTGCTTTAGGCAATGGTTGTATGTGTACCTCAACTTCCAGCACTGGAAGTTTTTAAGAAGAGATTGGATAACCATTTGTCTAAAATGGTATAGGGCCGTGATGGCAAACCTATGGCACGCGTGCCACAGGTGGCACGCGGAGCCATATCTGTGGGCATGCGAACGTTGCCCTAGCTCAGCTCCAGCACACATGCATGCACCGGCCAGTTGATTTTTGGGCATTCTGGGCCCACCAGAAGTTGGGAAACGGACTATTTCCGGTCTCCGGAAGGCCTCCGAGGAGGTGGGGATGGCCATTTTTGTCCTCCCTAGCCCTACCAGGCCCACCGTGCCATTGCGTGCCAAAAGTGGGGGGAGCACCGGTGGTGGTGGTCATGCACACATGCACAGGGGGTGGGGTGCATTGAATTATGGGTGTGGGCACGTGTGCAACCCCCCCCCCCCCGTTTGGCATGTGATGGCAAAAAGTTTAGCCATCACTGGTATAGCCATCACCCCTAAGCAGGGGGTTGGACTAGAAGACCTCCAAGGTCCCTTCCAACTTTGTTGTTTTATTCAAGTCGAAACAGGGGCATCCTAGACGGGGTGGGGTGGGGTTTAATGTGAGATCATCAAAAAAGGCAAGAGAGCAGCCAAGACATTGCACTCAAAGCCTCACCCATCCTTGTTTACATGCATTGCATGAAGTTGTAAGAGCCTTGGTGGCCCAGCAGATTAAAGTGTTGTTAAGTGACACCAGCTGCCTGCAATTACTGCAAGTTTGACTCTCACCAGGCTCAAGGTTGACTCAGCCTTTCATCCTTCCGAGGTAGGTAAAATGAGGACCCAGTTTGTGGGGGCAATAAGCTGACTTTGTATAAAAAAGAACACCGCTTAGGGGGGACCGAAAGCCCTACTAAGTAGGTATATACAAAAGTATGAAGGCTATTGCTTAACGCATTGTAAGCCGCCCTGAGTCTCCGGAGAAGGGTGGTATATAAATCGAACCAATAAATAAATAAATAAATAAATAAGTTCACATTAAAAAAAAAGCGTGGGCTTTGAGTGTATGGTCATATTCGCCAGGTTGGCTTTTCTGACCCTCCAGGTGGGCAGCCTTCCATAAGCTTCCAAGTTGCTCTTAATTTTAGTGAAAGGATGAACACCATGGGGGACAGCGTAATACAGAATGAGTGTTCTGTCCTCACGTCCCATTACTCTGTGTGTAGCTCAACATGCAGCTAAACCCTCTTATCCTTCAATAAGCCAGACTGTAAATGTAGAACTTGATACTTTATTAAAGAACAGGATGAGGTGAAGCAGTGATGCTATTTATGGGATGTAGATTTTGTCCCCAGGAGAACACATGTTCTGGACTAAGCTGGATTCTTCTAGATCAGGGGTGTCAAACTCATGTTGTCATGGCTGCGTCACATGACGTATTGGGACTTCCCCCCCTTCGCTAAACCAGGGGTGGGCGTGGCCAGAACGTGAGGCATCTGGCCTGTAGCCCATGAGTTTGACAGCCTCTGTTCTAGATGCTTCTCTTATCTCAGAATGCCACAAAATGGAGTCTGGCTTCTCAGGATGCACCTTTTTACCCCAGAATGAGGGCTGATGGGAGGATAGTTGCTCTGTAAACACCATCAAAACCACCTTTCCAAACAATGAAAGATTTGGGTTTGGCCACCAGATGGAAATCAATACACGTTAAAGAACAACAACAACAATAAAAATACACAAACTATATGCTGGAGGCATGACAATGAACCCAACTCACCTCACAGGGTTTTTGTTGTGGAGAAAATAGGAAGGGGAAGGAATATATTTGCCACCTTGAGGTATTCATAAAAATAAAAAGGTGGGAAAGAAAGAAAGAGAAAGAAAGGAAGAAAGAAAGAAAGAAAGAAAGAAAGAAAGAAAGAAAGAAAGAAAGAAAGAAAGAAAGAAAGAAAGGTGTCACCACACTTGGGATGAGGTGGGGAGTGTAGTGGCCAGCCTCTCCAATGGTTGCACTAAATCTGCCATGTGCAAAAAATCAGGGCCATACGTTGACTTGCCACTCAGAAGATTTATTAATCAAGCTTAGGCGCAAGAATCTAGTCAACAAAAATTCAATACTAAGTTGGTACCAGCTACGGGTCAATGATATTCAAGAAGGATTGGACTTAGACCGCTGGTGGGAACGTAAGAACTCTAAGTTGGCAACGCTACCCCCAGCTGTATCTGTTCTTCTCCTGTAAAATCTGATGTATTGATTGTATTTAGCCACTGATTAGAATTATAGTTTGGTTTTACTTTATTTATTTATTAAATTTATTTGCTGCCCATCTCTTCAAAATGACTCTAGATGTTTGGTTTTAGTATAGTTCTATGATTCTTGTTTCTACCTCTATTTTTTATTGTTCTTGCTGTTGTTTTAACTATTGTGAGCCATTCAGGCTCATATCTTTGAGATGGGTTAGGCTGTTGTTCTGAACTCTGAGCTTGGCGATTTGGTTGCAAACATTTTGTCACTATTTGAGGAGACATTGTCAGTGCGTTTTGAGCTGTGCTTGTCAATATGCAGTTAAACCTTCCTATCCTTCAATAAGCCAGACCGTAAACGTAGATCTTGACACTTTATTAAAGAACAGGATGAGGTGAAACACAGGTGCTATGTATGGCATATACATTTTCGAGGAGAACGTTGTCAGTGCGTCACCGTTCAAGGAGACATTGTCAGTGCATTTTGAGTTGTGCTCATCGAGCACAACTCAAAACAGACTGACAATGTCTCCTCGAATGGTGACAAAATGTTTGCAACCAAATTGCCAAGCTCAGAGCTCAAACCAACAGCCTAATTAGCAACCTGAGCTACTAATATTTAAACACATTTCATATAAGATGGGTATCTATACAAATTGGATAAACAAATACATTTTTAAAAGATATATTTTACAGATAGATAGAGACCAGGATTTTCTTTTTCTCTCTTATTCTTAAAATAAAATCAAGTCAAACCTTTTTAGGGCTTCAGTTTTAATATATTCTCTACTTGAAAATAGCAGAAACTACAATAATCTTTTAGGTAATTGTGACCAAAACAGAGAGTCGGGTATTAACAGTCCAGATCTGAGTGAATAGCTTGTGATATCCTAAGGACCAAGAAACCTGGTTTGCACAGCCAGAGGTTAACTAGAGGCTTAACTATGGTTCCAGTTCATGAGCTAGTCCTCGACTTATAACAGTTCATTTAGTGACCATTCAAAGTTACAGTAACACTGAAAAGAGTGACTTAACACTGTTTTTCACTCCTATGACCATTACATAAGCATCCCCGTGGTCATGTGATCAAAATTCAGATGCGATGCTTGGCAACGGACTCATGTTTATGATGGTCGCAGAGTCCCAGGGTCACGTGATCCCCTTTTGTGACCTTTTTTTTTAAAAAAATGATTTATATGCGGCCCTTCTCCGGAGACTCAGGGCGGCTTACAAGGCGTTAAGCAATAGCCTTCATACTTTTGTACATTTATACAAAGTCAGCTTATGAGCTTCTGAGAAATAAAGTCAATGAGGAGTCCAGATTCACTTTACAACCGTGTTACTAACTTAACAAATGTGGGAAGGGAGGTCGTAAAAGGAGGCAAAACTCACTTACCAACTGTTTCGCTTAGCAACAGAAATGTTGGGCTCAATTGTGGTCATAAATTGAGGACTACCTGAATTAACAGGACATTTAACCTGGATTCATTAGAGAGAGATTTGCAACATTAACTGTTGGTGGAGGTACCGCCCGCCTCTCTTTGCTATGGCAGTTATCACTGCCATAGCACTGCCATGGTGAACAAGGGAACTATTCTCCTCACTTCAGCTTAAAGGAAGAGAATCAAACTTCCTGACAATACGTACAATTCACTTCAGTTTGGATTTAAACAATGGTATCTTTCTCTTCAACCACAGGTATTAATTAACATAGCAAAGTCAGGAAAGTATAAACAGTGACTCCGGCAATGCTGATTGTCACTACTTCTTTTCTTGCCAATTGAAAATTCCAGATTTTCTTGTGCCAAGAAAATATATGATTCTAAGTGCCATTAATACACCTTTTTCTTGTTATGGATGCACACTAATTCAGCTATTTTTCTGGGTATCTATGATCGATCCCAGCTGTAGTTGTACCAAAAAGCTGCTCGTAGTCTAAACCAGGGGTGTCAAACTGAAGGTCCAGGGTCCAGATCCGGACTGGCCCATGGTGCCTCTGCCAGTGAAAATGGAGCTCGGGAGGGCCACGCCAGAGGTGGGTTTCAGCAGGTTCTGACCAGTTCTGGAGAACCGGTAGCAGAAATTTTGAGTAGTTCGGAGCACCGGTAAATACCACCTCTAACTGGCCCCGCCCCCATCTATTCTCTGCCTCCCGAGTCCCAGCTGATTGGAGGAAATGGGGATTTTGGGAGAGAATGAAGATTTTACAGTATCCTTCCCCTGCCACGCCCACCAAGCCACACCCACCAAATCATGCCTTTCCCACCAAGTCACATCCACAGAACTGGTTGTAAAAAAATTTGAAACCCACCACTGGGACGTGCGTGGCCCTCCTGAGCTCTGTTTTCACTGGCAGAGGGTTGCAGGAGGCCATCGCAGCCATAAAAAGAGCTTGGGAGCCTATTTTTGCTGGTAGAGCGCTTGGGCCACCACAGTCCCCCCGACACAAGTGATGTCAAGCTGGCCATGCCCACCACAGCCATGCCCACCAGGGCCGTGTCAAACACAATCAGTGGTGGGATTCAGCCAGTTCGCACCACTTCGGGAGAACCGGTTGTTAACTTTCTGAGCAGTTTGGCAAACTGGTTGTTGGAAGAAATCATTAGGGCAGAGAACCGGTTGTTAAATTACTTGAATCCCACCACTGAACACAACCCTGATGCGGCCCTCGATGAAATTGAGTTCGACATCCCTGGTCTAAACCTATATCTCCAATTTGGAGCTTTTAGAAATTATTGAATACAATGACTATATTAGCTGGGGATAGTGCGAGTTAAAGTGCCCCACTAAGTGACTAGCTATCCAGAGTTGCAATTTTGTTTTTATCGGAGTCTGAAGAAAAAAAACCTCAGCAAGAAAAAGCAGAGCAAAAAGAAAGAAAGAAAGAAAGAAAGAAAGAAAGAAAGAAAGAAAGAAA
>WNWU01000011.1:3954676-3978250 GCA_012654045.1 Ptyas mucosa | reverse complement strand
AAAGAAAGAAAGAAAGAAAGAAAGAAAGAAAGAAAGAAAGAAAGAAAGAAAGAAAGAAAGAAAAGAAACGGAGTGGTTTTTCAACAGAATGAAAAATGAAGCTTAAAAGTAGTTATTACACTCCTTCTACCTCAGGGGTCCCCAACTCCCGGTCCACAGATTGGTACTGAGCCGTGGTCTGCTGCACGGGTGGGTTCTAATTTTTTTTACTACTGGTTCTGTGGGCGTGGCTTATTTTGTGGGCGTGGCTTGGTGAGGGTAATGTGACTGGGTGGGCGTGGCCAACTTTTTTTTTTAACTTTTAAAAGCATTTTTTCTACAACCTTAAGAGGTTGCAGAAAACAATGCTTTGAAAAGCCTCTGCCGATCAGGCAACTCAGCTAGCATCGTCGGAGGCTTTTCAAAGCATTTTTTTTTATCACCTCTTCAGCTGAAGAGGTGGTAGAAAAAATGCTTTGAAAAGCCTCTGACGTTCCCAGCTGAGCTGCGCGATCATCAGAGGCTTTTTTCTTTACTTTTAAAAGCATTTTTTGGGCCGAAGAGGTTTTTCTACAACCTTAAGAGGTTGCAGAAAAAAATGCTTTGGAAAGCTTCTGCTGATCAGGCAACTCAGCTGGCATCGTCGGCCGATCTACAACCTCTTCGGCTGAAAAAATGCTTTTAAAAGTTAAAAAAAAAAGCCTCTGATGATCCCGCAGCTCAGCTGGGAACGTCAGAGGCTTTGAAAAGCATTTTTTCTACAACCTCTGGTTGTAGAAAAAATGCTTTTCAAAGTAAAAAAAAAAGCCTCTGATGAGGTGGGCGGGGTAAGAGAGCAGCAACTGGGCTGGGGACCAGTTCGGGGGCGTGGCCAGCCAATGTTATTACCGGTTCTCGGAACTACTACAAATTTTTACTACAGGTTCTTGCGAACCGGTGCGAACCAGGAGCAACCCACAACTGGTCTGCTGGGAACTAGTCCACGCAAGTGGTGGGCAAGTATAGAAAGCTCCGTTTGCATATGCTCAGGATAAAGTTGTGTGGATTACCCGTCCCCGCCACCACCGCCACCTGCCCCCTTTGCCGCTGCCAGTCCACAGATCCAGAAAGGTTGGGGATGGCTGTTCTAACTGATGTCACTTGGTTGTTGAAGATTGTGACTTCTGGAATGGACAACTTTCTGTTGGGGAATGGCTTTCATAGGGCATCCTGCAAAAATATACAGATCCCATAAAATGTTAGCTTTTAAGTAGTTAGCCAGAATATTGACAGGCAAAACATATTTACCTTCAAGTATAAAATAGTTTATTATTTATTTATTTTATTTATTTATTTATTACATTTCTATGCTGCCCATCTCATTAATACAGGAACTCTGGGCTAATATGTCATTAGCTCACCACACTTATCCACACACTGCCTTTTCTTTATGTGAAATTGTGAGTAAAACTTTTACTTTACTTTGGTGGAGATATCCTTAGGGTGTCTGTACATCTGGACTAAAAACAACTGGACTCCAGGAGGCCATTTTGGTGGCGCAGTGGTTAGAGTGCAGTACTGCAGGCTACTTCTGCTGCCTGCCTGCTGCCTGCAGTTTGGCAGTAAGAATCCCAACAGGCTAAAGGTTGACTCAGCCTTCCATCCTTCCGAGGTGGGTAAAATAAGGACCCAGATTGTTGGGAGCAATAGCTGACTCTGTAAACTGCTTAGAGAGAGCTGCAAAGCACTGTGAAGAGGTATATAAGTCTAAGTGCAGGGGTGAAATGCTCCCGGTTCGGACTGGATCGCCCGATCCTGTAGCGATGGCAGCGGGTGGTTCAGAGAACTAGTAGCAAAAATCCCTTTGCCCCCCCCCCCACCATGCCCAGTTGAGCTGCACGATCATCAGAGGCTTTTTTTTTAACTTTTAAAAGCATTTTTTCTACAACTTCTTCTGACGAAAAATACTTTTAAAAGTAAAAAAAAAAGCCTCTGATGATCGTGCGGCTCAGCTGGGATTGTCAGAGGCTTTTCAAAGCATTTTTTTCTGCAACCTCTTGGCGGAAGAGGTGGTAAAAAAAATGCTTTGAAAAGTCTCTGATGATCCCAGCTAAGTTGCCTGATCAGCAGAGGCTTTTCAAAGCATTAGAAAAAATGCTTTGAAAAGTTAAAAAAAAAAGAGTTGGCCACGCCCATCCAGTCACATTACCCTCCCCCACCAAGCCACGCCCCCAGAACCAGTAGTAACAAATTTTACATTTCACCCCGTCTAAGTGTATTGCTATTGCTACAAATAAATTAATAATTCAGGGAAGGGCAGAATGATACCATTCAAACAGGAGGAAGTCTCTGTTCAGGAGAAACCTGACTTATCATAAATGCATACTTGGCAATGAAAAGATTACAGGTAGTCCTTGACTACCATCATTCAAAGTTACAAGGCACTAAAAACATGACTTATGATCAGTCCTTGCATTTAACAATTGTTGCAGCATCTCCACAAACATGTGATCAAAATTCAGATGCTTGGCAACTAACAAGTATCTACAACAACTGCAGTGCCCCAGGATCACGTGATGATCCTCCCAATAGCCTCCCACCAGCCAGTCTGCTCCCACAGGGAGGGTCTCCTCAGGGTGCCATCGGCCAAGTTATGTCGGCTGGCGACACCCAGGGGGAGGGCCTTCTCTGTGGGAGCCCCTGCCCTGTGGAATGAACTGCCCCCGGAAATGCGTAAGATCTCCGACCTCCGTGTATTTCGCTGTGCCCTCAAGACCCTGTTGTTCCGCCAGGCCGGGCTATCAATGTAATGATTTTAAATTGGGTGTTTTAAATTTTGGGGGTTTTAAATCTGAGCTGAAATTATTTAATAATTTTAATTATTTTTAATTGATGTCTGTCTTTGTGCTTTTAATAGGCTGTACACCGCCCTGAGTCCTTCAGGAGAAGGGCGGTATAGAAATAAAATTATTATTATTGTTGTTGTTGTTGTTGTTGTTGTTGTTGTTGTTGTTGTTATTATTACCATTTGTGACCTTCCCAGCCAGTTTCCAACAAGCGAAGTCAATGGGAGGTGGGGGAGAGCATGACTGCATGATTCACTTAGATCGTAAATTGAAGACTACTTATATCTAGGCCTTGTTTCCTCATCATAAGCATCCTTCTCACCTGTTCAGAGAGTGAATGGCCTTTTGAACTTGCTGTAATCTCGCGTCGGTACTTGGGTTCTTCATGAAGGGCCCTCCACACCTCCTCAGCCCCCATATCTGTGTGGCAAAGAAAATGATATTACATAAGAGCAACAAAAATGATTAGGGGTCCGGAGGCTAAAAACATATGAAAAACGGTTGCTAGAATCGGGTATGTCTTTTATTTATCTATCTACCTACCTATCTATCTATCTATCTATCTATCTATCTATCTATCTATCCATCTGATTGATTGATTGATTGATTGATTGATTGATTGATTGATTGATTTTTATTCTGCCCTTCTCCAGCAGGACTCAGGGTGGTGAACAGCCAAGGTAAAAACATAGCATACAAAAATTAAAACAGTTTAAAAGATATTACGGTAAATAATTTCGGCCCACAATTTAAAACAACCCAGTTAAAATTAATTTCAAATTAAAACCAAAGGATGGGATCAAGCCAGCCCAGCTAGATGAAATAAGTGAGTTTTAAGGGCCCGATGAAAAGTCCGGAGGTCCGGTATTGTGCGTATCTCTGGGGGTAGGTCGTTCCAGAGGGCGGGTGCCGCCACAAAGAAGGCTCTCCCCCTGGGGGTCACCAGCTGACATTGTCTGGCCGACGGCACCCTGAGGAGGCCTTCTCTGTGCAAGCGTACTGGCCGGTGGGAGGCAATTGGTGGCAGAAGGCGGTCTTGTAGATATCCAGGCCCTAAGCCATGGAGCGCTTTAAAGGTGGTCACCAACACCTTTAATGAAAAGAAAGACTAGGGGTGATATGATAGCAGTGTTCCAAGATCTCAGGGGCTGCCACAAAAGAAGAGGGAATCAAGGTGTTCTCCAAAGCACTTGAGGGCAGGACAAAAAGCAATGGAGAGAAGCAACCTAGAACTAAGAAGAAATTTCCTCACAGAACAATTAACCAGTGGAACAAGTTGCCTCCAGAGGTTGCAAATGCTTCGATACTGGAAGTTTTTAAGAAAAGATTGAACCACCATTTGTCTGAAATGGTACAGGGTTTCCTGCCTAAGCAGGGGGTTGGACTAGAAGACCTCCAAGGCCCCTTCCAACTCTGTTATTCTATTCTATTCCAACAGATGAGACATGGCAGCATTACACTTGTTACAGGGCTTAAATGTGTTGGGTCCCTTAGAAAAAAAGTACAAACCATCTCACCATTTCTGAAGAAAAGTTCCTACACAAAGCTTTAAGTAAACCATCCCTGCTCCGTGCCTAGCATTTCCAGCAATCATTCATCAATACAGATAGTCCTTGACTTACGACCACAATCGAGCCCAAAACTTTCTACTGCTAAGCAAAACAATTGTCAGGTTTGCCCCATTTTGCAATTTTTCTTGCCACAGTTGTTAATTGAATCAGTGCACTTAAGTTGGTAGCACAGTTGTTAAGTGAATCTGGCTTCCCATTGACTTGGCTTGTCAGAAAGTAGCAAAAGGGGATCACATGACCCCAAGACACTGCGACCGTCATAAATATGAGTCAGTTGCCAAGCATCTGAATTTTGATCACATGATCATGGGGATGCTGCAATGGTCGGGAGTGGGAAAAATGGTCATAAGTCACTTTTTTTCAATTCCATTGTAACTCTGGTGGCTCAGTAGACTAAGGCAGTGATTAACATCCACTTACATCTGCTGCCTGCAATTACTGCAAGTTCAAATCCCACCAGGCTCAAGGTTGACTCAGCCTTCCATCCTTTCTAAGGTGGGTAAAATGAGGACCCAGATTGTGGGGGCAATAAGATGACTTTGTATAAATATACAAAAGTATGAAGGCTATTGCTTAACATATTGTAAGCCGCCCTGAGTCTCCGGAGAAGGGCGGCATATAAATCAAAATTAAAAAAAAAAACTTAGTGAATGGTCACTGTGAACTTTTGTAAACCGAGGACTCCCTGTAGTATTCCCAGATCGGCTGGACTACAACTACTAGGGTTCTAGGTCAGGTCAGCCCTTCTGCAATCTCCCAAGTTGGAGAAGGTGGTTCTGCACCAGGGGTGTCAAACTAAAGGCCCGTGGACCAGATGCAGCCTGTGGGGTGCTTAAACCTGGCCCACAGGTTTGGAAATACCAAAGGACCATGATGCCTCTGGCAGCCAAAATGGAGTGTGGGGGGACTGCGGGTGTCCCCCCGCACCCCATCTTGGCCAGCAAAGTGCTGCAGGAGGCCATCCTGGCCATCCGGTCCCCCCACACCAGCCAGCCCGCGGAGGAGAACTACCATATTTTTCAGAGTATAAGACGCACCTTTCCCCTCCCTAAGAGGCTGAAAATTTGGGTGCATCTTATACTCCGAATGTAGCTTTTTTGAAGCTATTTTTCAGCCCTAACCAGGCGCTAGCGAGTGAAGCGATCTTCCCAGCTTTGCCTGCTCCCTCGACTCTCCGCTGTGCTTTAACGAGGCGAGTGAAGCGATCTCCCTGCTTTGCTCCGTCTCTCAGCTATTCTTTAGAAGCTTTTTTTCAGCCCTAACTAGGCCCTAGCCGAGTGAAGTGATCTCCCTGTGCTTTGCCTGCTTTTCTCATTGCTGCTTCCTCTCAGCTGTGCCTTAGAAGCTGTTTTTTATCCCCAAGCAGGGGATAAAAAACCAGCAAACTAATGTGCTGAAGCTGACCAGACTAAGGATGCTAGCCAGAGGAATACCTGGTAGGCAGATTTTTTTCCCCCTATTTTCCTCCCAAAAAACTAAGCTGCGTCTTATACTCCGGTGCGTCTTATACTCCGAAAAATACGGTATAATGCTGAACCGGCCTTTGAAGAAATCCAGACACCCCTGTTCTACACAGACCAGGGGAGATTTGCTCTTTGATGCCTGGTTTTCATTTCCATTCTTATTGGGCTCCAGAAGAAAAGGACATCATGGCCTCCACCTCACAGCCCAATTTTAGGTAAAGTCTCACAAGGAAGAACAGGGCCCTCAGGAGCTGGAAAGTTCTCCAAAAGGGAAAGAGCACCTGACAGAAGTTGCAATCTTTGCCCAGAGGCCAAAACACTCTTCTGGCTGCCAAAGACTCAGGACCAAGACAAGTTAAAATTGCACTGCAGGCAGTGGCGTGCTCCCTTTCATCTCTTTAATTGCATAATCTTAGGAAGAAAGCCAACGGATGCTGTGTTACCTACTATTTCATTTCTATATTAAGATTAGTTCGTACAGTCTGTCAAGAGAAAGCGAAAGCAGAAGATTTATTGTCATGAGATGCAGGTTTCCTCTAATTCTGCATTTCCCAAAGTTCATCAGGTACTACACGTACAAGATCATGCCCTTGTACTCCAAGCTGATTATCTACACAGATAGTCCTCGACTTACAACATTTAGTGACGGTTCAAAGTTACAACGGCACTGAAAAAAATGACACATGACCGTTTTTCACAGTTACGACCTTTGCAGCATCCCCATGATCACGTGATCAAAATTCAGACATTCGGCAACTGGCTCGTACTTATGACCGTTGCTGTGTCCCCAAGGTCACATGATCCAGGGGTGAAATCCAGCAGGTTCTGACAGGTTCTGGAGAACTGGTAGCGGAAATTTTGAGTAGTTCGGAGAACCGGCAAATGCCACCTTTGGCTGGCTCCAGAGTGGGGTGGGAATGGAGATTTTGTAGTATCCTTCCCCTGCCATGCCCACCAAGCCCCGCCCACTAAGTCACACCATGCCCACCCAGCCATGCCCACAGAACCAGTAGTAAAAAAATTTGGATTTCACCACTGGCGTTATCCCCTTTTGTGACCTTCTAACAAGCAATATCTGATGGAGAAGCCAGATTCACTTAACAACCGGGTTACTAATTTAACAATTGCAGTGATTCCTTTAACAACTGTGGCAGGAAAGGTCATAAAATAGGGCAAAACTCATTTAACAAATGTCTTACTTAACAATAGAAATTTGGGGCTCAATTATGATTGTAACTACACTATACTCAATTGTGATTATGACTACAATTGGGACTGGAACTTCCATTACTAAGTAATGGAGTCATTGAGTCGTACCCAATTTTGCAACCTTCTTGCTATGGTTATTAAGCAAACTGCCTGCCATTAAGCGGATCTTGTGGTTGTTAAGTGAATCTGGCTTCCCCCATTTACTCTGGTTGCTCATGTGACCCTGTGACACAGCAACCACCATAAATGCACATTGGTTGACAACTGCCTGAAATTTGATCACGTGACTTCAGGGATCCTGTGACAGCCATTTAGGGCAGAGCCTGATCATAAGTAATGTTTTTCCGGTCAATTGTAAACTTTGAGCGATTGTTAAATGAATGGTTGTAGGTCAAGGACTACCTGTAATCTGTAACAGTCATGATCTCTTGCTTCCATGTTATTATACCCCAAAAGGAATTGAAGGAGAATAGCAAAGAAGGTTCATCGTCTTTTAATGACCCCATAATCCCTTGTGGGGTGGAGTCTTGGCAACTGAATGGAGCGGAGTGCTTGCCGGATGCCCTTCTCGTCACCAATGCGGAGCTATATTCAGCAGATATATTCTCATCCTGCCCAGAGAGAGAAATATCTGCATCTGCCTAGGATTGAACTCACAGCCTTCTGATTGTGAGGTAAAAGCGCCACCTCTAGGCCACCACACCACTCTTTCTAAAACAGGAAATGCCTTACCGATACCAGCCACCAGCAGGCGCCTCACTCGCGGGCTAATTGGTTTCTCTGTTGTAGGTGGATTCAAAAAATAGGAAGCTTTTTCAGAGCCCAAGAGTCTAGGGGAGAAAGAAAAAAAAGAGAGAGAGAGAGAAAGCCACAGTAGCAAACATGGCTCCTTAAAAGTAAAAGGTCTTCCATCACTGGAGGTTTTTAAGAAGAGGTTGGACAGCCATTTGATGGGAATGGTATAGGGCAGTGATAGCTAATCTTTTTGCCGTCGCGTGCCAAAAGTTGGGGGAGCGTGGAGGGTCGCAGGTGCCTGTGCCCACATCCATAAATCAATGCGCCCCACCCTCCCGCGCATGCGCACGTGACCCCTCCCACACTTCCCCCTGCTTTTGGCACGTGATGGCCCAGTAGGCCCATTTCCCCCCCTCCCCAGGCGCCAGAGGCTTTTTAGGAGCCTGGGGAGGGCAAAAACAGCCTTCCCCATCCCCCCAGAGGCCTTCCGGAGGCCGGAAACAGCCAGTTTTCCGACTTCTGGTGGGACCTCAGTTGGCCGGTGTGCGCATGCGCGCTGGAGCTGAGCTAGGGCAACACTCACGTGCCCACCAATATGGCTCCGCCTGCCACCTGTGGCACCCGTGCCATAGGTTTGCCATCACGGATATAGGGCAAGGGTGTGAAACTCAAGGCCCATGGGTCGGATGTGACCCATGGGGTGTTTAGATCTGGCCCACAGGGCTGCCCTAGAAACAGCGAAGGACCGGCCTGTGGTGCCTCTGCTAGTGAAAACGGAGCTTGGGAAGGCTGTGCATGTCCCTCCCAGACTCTGTTTTCAGCTGTGACAGCCTCCTGCAGCCCTCCACCAGTGAAAGGGGAGTCTGGGGGGCGGGGCTCATGTGCCCTCCCACAAACAGTTTTTGCTGGGGGAGGGCTGCAGGAGGCCATCACGGCAGAAAACAGAGCTCGGGAGCCCATTTTCAGAGCGCTCGGGCCACCACAGGCGCCCCCCCCGACATGAGTGACATCAAGCTGGCTACGCCCACCCCGGTCCCCTGAGGTCAAACACAACCCTGATGCGGCCCTCAATGAAATCATGTTTGACACCCCTGGTATAGGGTCTCCTGATTGGGCAGGGGGTTGGACTAGAAGACCTCCAAGATCCCTTCCAGTTCTTGTTATTCTGTATTCTAAAGCACTAGCAGCCCACTTCGATTGGACCAACTTGCTAGCCATCAATAATCAGGTGAATGAGCAGCTGGCAGGAGAAGAAAGCAATGCTCCAGGCTTCCATTGTCAGCCCACAGAAGAAAAATATAGTCATGCAGTGAACTGGTAGAAGTAGATCATTCTGTCTCTCCTGTACTTGCCCTTCGCAGACGTTTGGTAGGAGATCAAGGTTGTTCTGGATACCAAGGAAAAGGGTGTCATTTGGTAAAACAAACGGGACCTGCATCATCCCACGATTTGGGGGAGCAGATGACGCTAATAGGAAGTCAGAGGAACACAAGGGAGAAGTGCACACAGGAACAGAAGCAGTAAGGGCGTATTTTCCAAGCCGTGATCTAGCAATCATAGCCTGTTTCGAAACCTCGTTCCCTGATCATTTGTGTGTGCCTTAAATATACTTGTGATTTCTGCAAAAGCACACACACACACTTTACACATGTCAATTATACATGCTCAAAAGCACTGCTTAGAATGACGTTAAAGGAAAAGGCACTGGAACAATTCTTGCCTCAAATTCCAGATAGCAATGTCACCGGCCTTGTGCTTTTCAGCTGCCTGGATCTTAGCATCCCCAAATCAGGTCGCCCTAGTAAAATAACAGCTCTATCTGATCACTGTGATCAAAGGAGACCCTGCTGCAGATGCAGATGAGATTGGCAAGGATGCTGTGCTGTGGTTATTCACAAGAGTGTCTTGTTGGTGGCAGAGCTTGTGTTCTAGAATGGCCTTTCCCTAAAATTTCCAGAATTTGTAATATTCTCTATTTTAGCCACTTCTTAAAAATCTATCATTGGTGGTTAAAATTTGGTTAAAATGCAGTATTGCAGGCAAACTCTGCCCACAGCCTGAAGTTCGATCCAGACCGGCTCAAGGTTGACTCAGCCCTTCCATCTTTCTGAGATAGGTAAAAGGATGACCCAGATTGTTGGGAGCATTATGCCACTTACCCGTGAAGGTACCCTTGATAGTCCAGCAGAGGTCTGCTTGAG
The DNA here is from genome assembly GCA_012654045.1 of Ptyas mucosa. Lineage (NCBI taxonomy): Eukaryota > Metazoa > Chordata > Lepidosauria > Squamata > Colubridae > Ptyas > Ptyas mucosa. The sequence continues at coordinate 3,968,267 of WNWU01000011.1, read as the reverse complement.
ACTTCCTTCTTCTGGATCCTTTGCAGACTCCAACTCCCAGACCTTCTGAAGTCAGGCCACTTGTGAGAATCTCTGGTTTGTCCTGAAATTGCCCACATACAATTTGAATATGCCATCTCTCTTCCTTGATAGAATAAGGAGCAAGGAAGGAGACCGGGATGAACCTGAAGTCTTATTGATTCATTTCCTTCTAAGGTCCCGTTTCAAGCTTCCATCCGTTCTTGACCATTCCCTCTTCCTTCCCATTATTTGTTTGTCTGTCTTCACTACAACTAACTTCCTGGATTCTGAGTTAAGCATCTGATCTGCTGTCATATCATGGCATTCAGGTTCTTTAAGTTTCTTGTTTGGGCATCACCATGGCATCATTAATTTCACTGGTTTATGACAGGCATCAAGCCATTCCCTTGAGGCTGGACAGCGGCCAGATGAAGCTAAAGCTGAATTCATATGCTCATTTGTCAGAGAAGTTAAATAAATGCAAGGGAAATTATTTACAAATTTAAGTAACATCTGGCTGCAGTAAAAAGTACATTTACCAAACAGTAAATTGTTTTGAATTAAAAGCAGCATTTATTTTGGAATATATCTTACAGACAATTTGCCCACTATCAGACCATGCTAAAACTATTAAATTCAATTTCAGGGAACTCACTTTTATATGAACATGCACATACATTTGCCTGCATTGCAATGAATGTTTTTTTAAAGATTAAATGAGGACTTAATTCTAACGCACAGGAGTGATTTCAACAGCCATTATCCTATACAACAGCCAGGATATCCATGAGCATATTGGGTTTTTATTGAATAATTGAAGCTCCAACTCTTTTAACGTGTTCACATAAAAAGGGCGGAGCTTCAGTCTAATTGATGCAGTGACAATCTTGACTCCTCTATAGATATTTCTGACAACAATAGAGGGCAATTTTCTCAGAATTAAAGGCCAATTAAATTAAAAGTAAATTAAATTAAAGAATCAACTAGGCAGAGGTCACCAATGTTGGAATCTTTAAGACTTGTGGACGTCAATTCCCAGAACTCTCCAGCCAGCTTGGCTGGGGAATTCTGGGAGTTAACATCCACAAGACTTAAAGTTGCAAAGATTGGAAATCCCTGAATTAGAGGGCATTATGAAGTGACTCTTAAAGTCACTTCGTCTTAAAGTGACCCTGTATCATCCCAGGAAGGGTCAAACTTGTGCTTTGGGGGGTGGGCAGGGGGTTTATTAAGGGTGGGAATAGCAGCAAAAGCCTCCCAGAAGGCAGCCCATGCCCCCAATTCCTTTAAAAAGATGTATATACACCCCAAATTGTGTTGCTGAAATTTTATGGGGAAATGGCTGAATTTCAGCAGTGGAATTTGGGGCTGTTTTAGGCATCTCAAATTCGTAAAGCGAATTTCCAGAAGTTTCATTCAGTTTCATCTTAATGTTTTAAGGTGGGAGGGGGGGAGTCTAAAAAAAATTCATGGTGTCGAAAAATGGCTATTTTGCCAGTGAAGCTCGGTGGCATGAGCTAAGGCTGCTGGGAAGGGTACTTGATGGATTTCTCCAAAAGTAAATCAAATTAGGGAGACATACTTTTGCTACAAGATTATAAAAAATGCATTAGTGTGTGGCTGAGACCATCAAGATTTTTGCCCTAATGCTTTTGAGGCTTATTAATATATTTCACTATTATTTGGCTAGACGATTTAAGATATTAATCTCAGCATGTGAACACTGGATATGTGCTTAGTGACTATATAACAAATAATAAATAGCATCTAATCTCTAATTAAACCTTGACAAGCCTGGCCAAACCGTGAAAGCCTATTAAAAAAACCATGGAGGGGGAAAATCACTTATTTATATATAGCCATTGAAACAACAATGCAGGAAAAAAATATAAAAACTGTAGATTAAATACTCTCACAGTTAGAATGTAATTCAAATACTTCGACTAATAGTAGGATATTAGATTACATGACATAAAAGAGGCAACGTGATTTCAGAATCAACTGTTGATTTTTGTTTTAGAGCCAAATGGGAAAGGCATGAATTCCTTATCTTTTCTCTCATGCATATTCTTGCTTTGGCGCAAGTGTGTAGTTTATTTAAATACTGGTTTTTCAAGAGCTAAAAATGTTCTCATTTCAAGTTTCAGCACAAATGACTGATACTTGGAGACACAGCCATTGCGTTTCTAACCAAGCTGTTTTCAGTAGAAGAAATTCATGTTAGAAAATGTGGATTTGTTCAGAAATCTCAGCATTCGTTTATAATTAAAACTAAAAATTTAGATCTTGGATTTTAGGTGATATGTGCTGGCCAAATGTTCCTAAGCATCACCATGGAAAAGTTACCTTGTTATGAGTAGTCTTAGGTTTTAGGTACATATTCAACTACATGCCAGTTTGGTCTATTGATGAAGGACCAGATTAGAAGTCAGGAGACGGTGAGTTCTAATCCTGCCTTAGGCACAAAAGCCGATTGGGTGATTTAAGGCCAATCACCAGGAGACCGTGAGTTCTTGTCCCGCCTTAGACACGAAAGCTGGCTGGGTTACTTTGGGCCAGTCACCTTCTCTCTGATCAACCCACCTCACAGGGTTGTGGTTGTGAGTAAAGTAGGAGTCCACAAGTTGTGAACGTTGGAAATCCCTGAATGAGAGGGCATTATGAAGTGATTCTTGAAGGCTGTATCACTCCAGAAAGAAACAAGATTGTGCTTTGGGGGGCTGGATTTATTAAGGGTGGGAATGGCACCAAAAGCCTCCCAAAAGGCAGCCCACCGCATGTTTACTGCCTTGAGTCATTTATAAAAATAACAAAGGTGGGATATAAACAAACAAAATAACTAACTAACTAATAATGGACATTTCTACCCAAAGCATATAAAGATGCATGAATACAACTTTATTTGAAATGGTGATTGCATATTAATAATTAATTAACAGCCAAGAATAGCATCCCTTAACTGGATATCATTTAGATGTGTTGGACTAAACTACCTAGAATTCCCAGCCAATGGCCATGTTGTCTAAAGAGGAGGGGAGTTGTATTACAACACATTGCTTTAGTCTCCTGCACATCTCAAACTCTGGAAATTATAAGAATACTCAGCTCTTTATTCTCAGCTCTTGCAGGATATCTGCCTTATTATCATCCTGCTTTTGTTTAAATTTTCAAGGCACTCTGAGGTGCTTTATTTATTTATCTGTTTTAAGGATCATTTCCTTTCCTTAAACGTTCCATTGTGTAAATGCCACCCACTGATGGTTAGTAATCTTCAGCGATTGTAGTTTTGTTATGCCGAGGTCCATGGCTGTAATAAAGTCATTCATTCATTCATTTTCATTCATCCATCCATTCACTCATTCATTCATAAACCTGTGTTCCAAATAAAGGAGAGAATGTAATTTTTCGTTTTCCAGTTTTTTCTTTGCCCTTGCACTTTGAATTTCTTTGGAGCGGGGTGAGGGGAAATATATCACTCTTGACCATGAGCCTACCCTGGAGCCCAACTATTATTACGGTAATTCTTAAGCAGAATTGTGTCTGGCTCAGACAAAGTACAGGTAGTCCTTGACTTATGACCACAATTGAGCCCATAATTTCTGAGACAAGTTGCTGAGACAATTGCCGAGGTGGCGCAGTGGTTAGAGTGCAGTACTGCAGCTACTTCAGCTGACTACTAGTTCAGCAGATCAGCGGATCAAATCTTACCGGCTCAAGGTTGACTCAGCCTTCCATCCTTCCGAGGTGGGTAAAATGAGGACCCAGATTGTTGGGGGCAATAGGCTATTTAGTATACTGTCTTTGGTGTAAGCCGCCCAGAGTTCTCGGAGAGTGGGCGGCATAGAAATATGACTAATAAATAATAATAAAAATAAAATTGTTAACTGAGCTCTACCCCATTTTACGACCTTTCCTGCCACAGTTGTTAAGTGAATCACTACAGGGTTTTTTTCAGGATTGAAACATTTTATTAGATTATAGAATAAAATACAAAAATACAAAAGCAAATAGTAAGACACAGTGGGGAGGAAAAGGGAAAGAGAAGTGAGAAGGGGAGGGGAGGAAGAATAAAAAAATGTTGACTGCCTACTCACTCCGTTGCAGTAGTAGAATAAAGCATTAATGTCGAACTTCAGCTTTTTACTTTTCCATAATAATATAAAGTAGCCATTTCTATAACAAATAATCAATGTAATCGGTAAAACCCAAAATCAAAGTTTCATTTTTTTTCCCACCTCAAGCACAAAGTCCAGAAATGGTTTCCATGTAGCAACGAAAGTACTTATATTCTTTTCTTTGGTCGATTTAGCTGTCTCTGCCAACTCCATCAACTTCTGTAAGTGAATCACTACAGTTGTTAATACTAATAACATGATTGTTAAGTGAATCTGGCTTCCCCATTGACTTTGCTTATCAGAAGGTCGCAAAAGGAGATCACATGACCCCGGGACACTGCAACCGTCATAAATATGAGCCACTTGACAAGCGTCTGAATTTTGGTCACATGATCATGGGGATGCTGCAACAGTCGTGTGAAAAAAAATTTTTAGTGCCCTTGTAACTTCCAACGGTCACTAAACAAACTTGTAAGTCAAACACTCCCTGTAAAGCAAATGAGAACAGTTAAGAAATAGGGCAATAGATGCTGCATATTCCCTAAACCCTCCATTTAATACTACTTTTAAAGGAAAAGGATTTCCAGGAAATATTAATGCCATTAACATTCTTCTGTGGAGTTAAATTAATTGAATCATTAGTAGTGGAGTTTGCTTTGGAAGTGACAGACTTTGTTGGAGTAGAAACTGAGGTAAAATTTGTCCTGTTTTCAAAATCTGTTAAATTTGGCATTCTGGAGAATTACGGCTTTTACTGTATATAAAATGTTAAAACTCCGTGATTTAGACAAGAAAGGAAAGTAGTCAGAATCAGATAAAGATATGCTTTATGACTTGCTGCTCAGTAACTATAACAATTGCTTTCCCCACCCCAAAAAACTATCTTGAGTTGTAGTGTTGAAAGAAATGTCCATCTGGGTTCAGTTCCAGGTAGGGAGAAAGACACGGGAAACATGGTGGCTGTTTGGAAAGATGGTTTTTGATAGTGGACAGGATCACATGGTTTGAGATCCTGGGCAAAAAGGTGAGAGAAACAGAGAGATTTATACCCTCTGTTCAGCTTTGAATTTGAGCTTGTATTCCGACTGGTTGTCAGACTCCCATGGAGCCATGCAGCAGTAACTTTGTAGGTTGTCTTTTGAGTTCCAGGCTTGGTTGAGCCTTGCTGGGTGATGCAATCTCCCCAGGTGCCATGTGGTGAGTTCTGTGGCTAGATGGGTAGAGGGCTAATCCTATCTTTGTTGGATCTCTCGGGTGAGGGCATTTGCTTATGAATAGACCCAGCTATCTCCTTATCTCTTGAGTGCTGACATCTGCTGTGGGCTATTGAGGAAGGTGGGGGCTATTAAGAGTGAGTCTGCTTCTTGCCTAAAAAACATGTTTCTCCATTTCTCATCCAGGGAAATATAATATTCTGCCTTTTTAATATTTCCTAGAATATTTCATTCTTCTAGGAGAGGGGTGGATGCTAACTTCCTACAGTAGCTTTGGACCAATGGAACAAAATATTTAAATCATAACATCTGCCATCTGTACTTGTTTTTGAAATATATTAAAAATTTGACCAAAAACATGAAAAAAAATTATAACAGAATTTATGATTGCTACAAGAGTCTGCTCCTTTTCCTAGACTAATCTTAGTACGGGGGGAAAACCCATTATGACCCAAAATGGACTTTTTCATTTAGAAATTGCCTGGGATAGGTGTGATCATGTCATTTTTTTCAATAATTCCGGACTTGTTGTTCTGGTATCTGAGATAGACATCCAAGTGACAGTAGATCACATTATACAAAACTGAGCCATTGATCTTACAATAGCCTAATGATCTGAAATGATATTTAGATTTGGATGACTAAACTTCTACAGAAATTTCTTGCAGGGTGGATGACAGTAGAAGAAAAACATTGGTGACAAAAATATTATAGTGAAACAGACTGTCTGAAAAATGCAGGACAGATGGAAATAGATCAGTTTGTTTAAGAATCCAAAGAAAAACTCATCCCATGAGTTTAACATTTTTTTTCTATATTTAGGGCTTGCTCTTGAACTTCAGGATTTACTAAAAATCTTCTTCTTCTCCTCCTTCTCCTTCTTCCTCCTCCTCCTCTCTCCCCTTCTTCTTCTCATATTTATCTGGACTTCTTGTGAATCTGGAATTCATTTCCACCTATATGATGACACCTAATATTTGCTGAAACTTTTGAGCGTCAAAAAGTGGTGTTAAAACTCCTCCATTCCCATTTCTAGATTGTATCTAAGGATATGTCCGATACAAAATCTTCGGAAGCATTTTTCCCCATCAATATTCAAGTAGTGAATTTCCATGAAAAAATCCATCTGCCTGCTGACATTCTCCTTAGGATTTCCATAGCTATTTTTTCCCATGTGGTCAATTGCTTACTTGAGTTGAAAGGTTTGAATTGGATGTATTGTGCTTCATGAACGCAAAGTGGAACTCCAAAAGTATGCCATTTTCTCAAAGGCAGATGACCCGCAAAAGTGCTCCCTGACATGTCCAATAAAAAAGCTCACAAAGAGACAATGAGAAAAACTCTTTCTGTTTCCAGACCAGAGATGGACCAGATGGACAAAGAGTGGGCTCTGGCATAAGGCCATTTCCCACCTTCTTGTGATCTGTGACATTAAGGATGTGTATAATTTCAGCACTCCCATGCCGACCCAAAACAATCTGGTCAAAAGTCAGTCATGAGAGGACAAAAGAGTGTTGTGAGTTTATAGATGTCTAAAATACTACAAAGATTCTGATAAACTGAGAAAAAGACGGCAAACACACAGTAATCCAAAATAATGGTGAAACAGAAGGGAAAGCTGTTCCAAGATTTTTGTTAGAGCAGGAGTTAGGAGGTCACCTGGTGGAGGACCAAAGTAACTGACAGAATTTCCCTCCCCTACAAGATTTTCCAGGTTCCTTGTGGCATATCCGAAGAAGCAGAAAAGGAGGAAATAATCAAGCAGAGGCTAGATTTGTTTTTTTTTAAAAAACCTTCTCCTTGATGGGTTCTGTAGACATTCTAATTAATTTCTCTAGTGGAATGTACAGTGTGAAGATGGTTTTCTTCTCAAATGTAAATGTCTTTAGCAACTTGAATTAAATGCCCATAAATTTAATTATGAAGACTATTAAAGTGTCCTCCATCCCACCTCCCCAGGGATTACCACCTTGATGTGATGGGAGAACTCAATCACTTCAGTAATTCTGAGAACAGCAGGCAGAGGAACCTAGATCTCCTTTTTTCTACGGGTGTAGAGGAAAAGTTTATATCACAATACGGCTGTTGTCCCCAGTAAACTGGTGCACTCCATGCCATGTTTTCCCAGGCTGATCACCCTCAGATGCATGGAATCGGAGCTCTCCCATGTCCCCATTAGTGTGGTCATTGGTCACCATGGCTATAGATGTTAGAAGTTACAATCCAACCTAATCTGAAGGCCATCAATGCTTGATTCAGAATAAGGAAATATCCAATGAAGTAAAACACACTCTCAAGTATTACCGTATTTTTAGGAGTATAAAACGCTCTGGAGCATAAGACAGACCTTAGTTTTTTGGGGGGAAAATAGGGGGAAAAATTCTGCCTCTGCCTACCAGGTATTCATCTGGCTAGCATCCTTAGCCTAGTCAACTTCAGCACATTAGTTTGCTGGTTGTGAGCGTGCTCTTGTTGGGGCTGATAAGCAGCTTCAAAAGCACAGCTGATCATTGGAGGGAGCTCCAGTGCGTAAAGCAAGCGAAGCGCAGAAGCAGTAAGACAAGGCAGCTGCAGTTCCAGGTTGCCGTTTTGGGCACCGTGCCTTGCAGTTTTGGCCTCTGAACACTCCACTTGAGAGGCATTGAAGGCAGCGGGGATTGCCAAAGCACATTGCTGCTGATCGCCACCTGAAAACGCGACGCGCAGAGGCCAAAAACAGGGCGTGCAGAGGCAGCGATGTGCTTTGGAGATCCCCGCAGGCTTGAACGGCTCTCAAACAGAGCACTGGAGGCTGACAACATGAGGTGTGAATGAAACAACTGAAAGTATTAGCCAAAACGTGGCTACCTGGCTTCCCATTCATAAAACTAGCATTTCCGATCTGAGGCAATCATTCTCGCATTGTTTCTGGTTCAGCTCCCCGCTACGTTCCCAGAAGAGAAAGAACACGAAAGACAAAAGAGACAGCAGAGTATGTTTTGAAGCACCATTTTTACTGTAGAAGAAATGGCAGAGTGGGATCATCTGCTACAATTTCAAAACCAAAGATGGGGAGGGGGGGAAATCCACTTCGTTAAAATATAAAAGACAATCCGATTTTGCTTCCCTTCATCGTAATTGCACCGCCCAAGGCTGCCCATAACATACAAACATTAAAACTGGGAAACGTGGGCTGCATTGTGTAATGCTGAAACAGAGACACTGGGAAACATCCTGCAAGATAAAACTGAAAAACAGACGTGAAACTCTAGTGAGGCCACCAAGACGCCGATTCAAACCGGTTAATACCAAAAAGGGGTTAGAACACTCCTCATATCCTCTTTCCACTGAGTACCAAATGGTGGTTCAATAGAAGTATCAATGTTTTTGAGAATCCAAGTTAATCGATGGCCAGTACCCTGTTTTCCCCAAAATAAGACATCCCCTGATGATAAGCCCAATCGGGCTTTTGAGTGCATGGCAATAAGGTCAAGCGCTTATTTCAGGGTTCAAAAAAATGTAAGACAGGGTCTTATTTTCTGGGAAACACGGTATATTGTACGAACGCTGGACGGCCATGAAATTCAAAATGGAAGAGGACATCCATGGCAAAAGCTAGCTTCCATGTAAGGAGACCAGGTTTGTGCTTGGCAATGTAGAAGAGTTCAGAGGGACCACATGCAATGACAGGTGGCGGCATCAATTTATGGAGTCTGGCTGGCCATCTACTGCTGGATAGATAATTTATATTAGGGAAGAAAGCACCAAAAGCACAAAGGGGTAAAAGGGAGAGGGGTGGGGGTGTGTGCTACAAAAACCAATACCCCCTTTGTGGTTTCTGGCGCAAAAAGGAAACAATTCAGGCGCAAAAAGGAAACAATTCAAAGTGCTTAGCATATGGAGTTTGGCAGGGAAAGCCAGGACAGCGTGATTCTCAAGTGCCTTGTGTTCAACAAATGCTTGTCTAGCTATGGGCTCAGAGTCCCCCTTTTTTCCCCTCCAGGCACTGATGTAGCAGCAATACCCTGACCACAGTGATAGGAACAAAAACAAGGGAAGGGAAAATGCAAGAGAGCCAAGTCTGCAGACACTATGGAGGACAAAACCATGTCGTTCTGATTTAAGAGCACAGGTTTTAGTACTTTTGTATTTTTAAACTGCAGGGTGCGAAGATTCTGTCAATTCTTTTCAAGCTAGCCTGCATGACAAGAGATGAATAACCCAGGTCTTTGGGTTGTTCCCCAAAGACAACCGCGCAGTCATAGGCCAACTAGACATGCCACTGGGAGGAGCGGCTGAGCAGGCCTTCATTCTGCAATCACCATAGAGACAGAGGAAATAAATGTATTTCAAGCAAAGTCAAAAGAAGCCCGACTTGCAAGTCATCCACATGTCTTGTTAAGCCCTCCAGTTAAATGGAAAGGGCCCAGCTCTTGCTGAAAATCATGGGTCTTCCCAATACAGGAGAAAACGCTTGAATTTACAGTCTCCTCAAAAAGTGCCATTAAAAAAAAAGCTAATTAAGAGAGAAGGATTAGGCAATCACATGTCTCTATCGTTCAACCTCTGCTACTCCTCAGATGTGTTGGGCTGCAACTCTTGTTACCATGCTGGCAGGAGATAGCAATCATTTAAGAGTCCAACACATCATCAGGCTGCCCAGGGTAACCCTCTATCTTGTTTCTCACCTATTCCACATCTTTCTATTTCTCACCTATTCCACATCTTCCGATACCCCCCCCCCCCCCCCCCACAGAACCAGCACTTCTTCACATTTATCATATGCAGAAGCTACATAGAATATTATCAACCAGCAAACAGAGCATAAACCAAGAAGGGTGTCAAGGTATCTATTAATGGACAACAGGGAGGCAACAAAATGTATAATTCCTCATTAAAGGAACATATCAACTTTGAAACTGCTGAGATGTTTTCTGGTTACGGATGTAGAAGTCACATTTACTACATAAGGGCTGAAGTGGCCACAGCATGATGCTCTAGCATTAAGTTGCCTAGCCTAAAAATCTCATCTCCACGTACAATTGCCTATCACAAGGCACTTGGTTTGAGAGTCTAATTCTCATCTCTAAATTGTCGAGCATTTCAGTTAAGAAATACAGGTAGTCCTCAATTTACAACCATTCATTCAAGGCTAAAACGGCACTAGGAAAAATGACCATTTTCCACACATACAACCACTGCAGCATTCCCGTGGTCATGTCATCGAAGTTTGGATGCTTGGAAACCGACATTTATAGATGATGGTTGTAGTGATCCCATTCTGTGACCTTCTGGCCATCAAAGTCAAGGGGGGAAGCCAGATTCACTTAACCACCATATTACTAACTTTTACAACTGCAGTGATTACTTAACAACTGTGTGGCAAGAAAAGTCGTAAAATGGGACAAAACTCACTTAACCAATTTCCCACTTAGCAGAGGAAATTCTGGGCTCAATTGTGGTCGTTCAATCGAGGACTACCTGTATAGTATGCAAATATTCAGTCCGTCCAATGACTCAAAAAGCTTTCCCAAGGAATTCCTTTTTTTGTTTATTTGGTACAGATTAGCAAAAAGGAAGTCCTATGGTTGGTATTAACGACTGATCAGGATCCAAAAATTGAATTCAACTAGCCATATCAAATGACCCATTGTTAGTCACAGGTATCCTTCCTGATTCGATGTTTACAAACAGATGAAGTAGCTTTATAACCAGTTGCACTGCTGATCTATCTACATCAGTACTGTCTCTTGCAGGAGTGGGTCTCCGTAGTCTCAAACAAAACATTTCTTTCTTTTTTCCCCCCTCATCCCAAGATCTTTTTAGAATGCTGGAGACTGAATCCACGAGGGTTGCGAAGGAACGGCTGCAGAACCTGCAGTTAAAAGGACACAAGGCAGAAAAAGACCTGTTTGAAGAACAAATGCCAGAAAATAAGGATAAATGAAGCAATAATCAGCCAGAAATGCTGACTGCTTTAAGGTGATCCTTCCAAATATCTCCGGGAAGTGATTGGCAGAGGCTGTGCACCTATCTGAAAAGTCATTTCTCTTATTCCAAGAAGCTGGTCTTTAAACATTTGGCACTGCGCAGTCAGCATTAAACACAAAACACTTTCTCTCTTATAAAATTCTTGTAGAAAAATGGAAATAATGTTAAAGCACAAGAAGACAAGGCAAAAGACAGCCTCTGCCTTAAACTAAGTTGCTGCTAAAGCTGCCAGCGGACTAAGGTGTCACATCTTTCACCTCCATTTCACCTGAAGGGCCCAAAGCTCTAAAGCCAATCTTCCAATTCAAGACACTGCACTTTGATAATCCATTTCCGCTAACTGTACAGATTTGCTTGATCATCAACTGCAAAACAGCTGCATAAAAAGGTGTGAAAGCCGTGAAGGCACAAAAACCGCCTTATGTTTTTTTTTTTCTTTATAAGTTTAGCTGCTGTGATGCCAGCATCTTCTGGGTTCAGGATGCCTAACTGCAGTTCAAAATATACTTTTTTCAGAGTCACCCTTGCTCTGCGGTTCAGGGTTTTGGGGTTGTGGTTGTTTTTTTTTTTTTTTTTGCCTTGTGCTATTATTATCTTTCCAGATCAATATTGAGAAATAAAAATAGAGAATGTTGTTAATCGAAATGACCTTCCCTCTACCAGTCCCGGCTTATCTTACTTCATCCAGAAAGAGACAAGTCTAGGAATCAAGTGAGTAATTGCACAATTTCATTCCCCGTTAAACCAATTGCTGGAAACAAAGAAAAACACACACATAAAATACACTGCCTCCAATGAAGTACATTAGCCCCTGGTAACCATCGTTGGACTGACAAAAGCCAATGACCTTCTGGGATTTCTAATGACTATAACCCTCGATGCTAATAGCCAAATAACAAAGCCTACAGTGAATACAGTCTAGATCAGGGGTGTCAAACTCGATTTCATTGAGGACCACATTAGGGTTGTATTTGAATTCAAGGGGCAGGGGGGGCATGGCCGGCACGTCACTCATGTTGGGGGCGCCTGTGGTGGCCCAAGCCCTCTGCCAGCAAAAACGGGCTCCCGAGCTCCATTTTTGGCTGCCATGGCCTCCTGCAACCCTCTGCCAGTGAAAATGAAGCTCGGGAGGGCCACGCGCTCCGTTTTCATGGGCAGAGGGTTGCAGGAGGCTGTGGTAGCCAAAAACGGAGCTCGGAAGCCTGTTATCGCTAGTAGAAGCACTGCGGGCCGGTCCTTCACTGTTTCCAGAACAGTCTCGCAGACCAGATCTAAGTACCCTGCAGGCCGGATCCGGCCTTGAGTTTGACACCCCTGGTCTAGATGCCCCAACCTTGAATCAATGTGTTGTGTCGCTCCAATCTCTTCCTCATGTAGGGGTTGATAAGGAAAGAAAAGATCTTCTCTGCAAGAACCCAGAACAATTTCTCATCTTCTGGGATTTCAAAAGCCCCCAGATAGACTGAGAAGTTCAGGACACGTACGAATTCTTACTTCAATAAAAGTCAAGGAATCTACCATTCTTGCAGTTGGATCAACGCTTCAAGTCTCACATCGACCTATGAATGCCAGGTTATTAGAGCTTGACTTCAGACATACTGTAGTCTGCAATTCCCCCGGTACAGATTCTCCAGCTGGCAACATGAAAGCGAAGAGAACCAACAGTTAATCTATAAAAGGTTATTTACCTGCATTGCTATATCACCTTTTTTCTTGAGGGTGGAGCATTCCTCTAAAAGGCTTTGGCCGCATACTTTCACCTCAGAAGCCAAAGTGCTTATTTTCTAAGGCTCTTTATTTCTTATTTCTTCCAGTGGTTTGGAAGGGTATCCTTTTGCAAATGCAGAGACTTAGACAAGTTTCCCCCCCCCCCTACAATCTCCATTGCAAATGCAACCATAGTATTTGGGATCCCCATTGACTGTAATCTTAAGAAATAACAAAAACATTTTAGTGTGTCGCCAGGCAGTTTAGCAGCAAGTGAGTATTGACAATACTTGAGTTTAAAGCAGTCTGACTTCTTGTCAAAGGCAGTTCATAAATATTGGCAGGAGAGATATTAGCACCTATTGGTCATATCGGACACGAAAACCAACCACATAAATCACAGGCGTACAGGTTTGTGACACAAGTAAAAATTCTATAGGAACCCCTGCAAAAAAGTGACAGAAATATTTTAGAGCACTGGGGAGGGAGGGAGGGAAGGAGGGAGGGAGGGAGGAAAGAAAGAAGGAAGGAAGGAAGGAAGGAAGGAAGGAAGGAGGGAGGGAGGGAGGGAGGGAGGGAGGGAGG
>WNWU01000011.1:3918312-3929185 GCA_012654045.1 Ptyas mucosa | reverse complement strand
GAAGGTTTTGGGGTCAGAGGGTTAGTATTGGCTACGACGAAGTTGGGACCAGATCTGTCGTTCTCAATAAATGAGATATTTCAGCAAAGACTAATTGCTTGGGAGTGCAATTTATTTGAGATGACATCGGAACCTGACAATTAGCACAAGTGCTATTATTATATTTTTAGCATAAGTAAAATTGATAACATCAATTATTTATTTATTTGTTTGTTTATTTATTTATTTATTTATTTATTATACTTATATGCCGCCCTTCTCCCGAAGGACTCGGGGCGGCTCACAAAAATTAAAACGATGAAAACAATAAAAATAATTACTAAAATAATCAATTAAGATCTCCCCAAAAATTAAAAATCGCCCATCAAATCAGCAAATTTGTTGGAAAAGCCACGTCTTCAGGTCACGGCGGAAAGAGCGGAGGTCGGGGGCCGTCCGGAGCCCTGTGGCTAACCCATTCCAGAGGGTCGGTGCGCCCACAGAGAACGCCCTCATCCTGGGCGCCACCAGCCGACATTGTCTGGCCGATGGCACCCGGAGGAGGGCAGTCCTATGTGAGCGCATAGGGCGGTGGGAGGCAGGCAGAAGGTGGTCCTGCAGGTACTCCGGGCCCATACCATGTAGGGCTTTATAGGTAAATACCAGCACCTTGGAGCGGATCCTAAGGACCACCGGTAACCAGTGCAGCTCGCGCAAGAGAGGTGTAACACGGGAGTAACGGGAAGCTCCCGTAACAACCTGCACGGCCAGATTCTGGACCAGCTGGAGCCTCCGGGTACACCCCAAGGGCAGCCCCATGTAGAGGGCATTGCAGTAGTCCAAACGAGAGATAACAAGAGCATGGGTAACACTATGAAGGGCATCCCTGTCTACGAAAGGGCGTAACTGGCGCTCCAGGCGAACCTGTGCAATTAACTCTGTTTTACTCAAGATCAAATGTTAAAGCAGCTTTAACCCACAAGCTTGTACTATAAAAACAAACACCCAACTTTAAATGAATGCAGCAATCCTTTTTCAGTGGAATCCTTCCCAAACCTAAGCTGATACTTAGTCAATATGGGTTTTGAAAAAGTATGGGAACACCAGATGAAATAGGTGCAGTGGCATATGAGCTAAGCCTTCTCTTTTACAACTTACATGCTCAAAGGTCAAGAACTGTACATTCAATTTTCATAAAGAGAGACTTTGTTACACCCTCAAGTGCTATGGATCAGTGGTAGGTATCTGTCAGAAGCCATAACATTACACGCATCATGATGTCATGACACATCATGAATTGTATAGTTTGTATTATTTGTGTAGTCGCATGATGAAGTTCGTGGCAATAGAAATCAAACAAATAAATACATAAAAAGAATTGCCATTCCTTGCTCTTTTTGATGCTCATATGTTCACTGTCTCATACATTGATGGATATGTACACATCAGTAGTGGGTTTCAATTTAGTTGGCTACTGGTTCGCTTGTGCACGCTTGCGCACATGCGTAACGCTTCTGCGCAGGTGGGTGGGTGGGCAGAACCTCCCGCTGCCGCTACCAATTCCCCCGATCCAGGGCAAACCAGTAGCAACCCACCATCAGTACACATGTATATCCCTACACAACTCAATATAAACAGCACACAAAACTTGAATTTCAGAAGATTTGATGCCTCTGAAGTACTAGAATTTTGTCCCTTTTATATCTTCTGAGAAGGCTTGGACATAGTTTGTGCTTCTCATTCCTGTCAGCACTTTTAAATTGAGTGCCATCACTTCATCCATATAGAATCCATCTTTTAACTTGAGCAGTGGGTTGTCCCCGGTTCGGACCGGTTCGCAAGAACTGGTAGTAAAACTGGCGGGAGGCTCTGCCCACCATCCAGATGTCGTCGTAGTCGATCTGCGCATGCACGATCCTGTTGCAAACCGGTAGTAAAGGTAAGTAGAACCCACCCCTGAACTTGAGAAACATGTTTGGGGTACTGTTTTGTAAGAACTATTCTTTGTTGAGTCTTCTGGTATTTTTCCATATATTGTATAAGGTGAAATCCTGCAAAACAAGTTGTTTTATCTCTCTAGTCTGCTTTGACTGGGTTTCATATAGTTGGTCAATCCTTCAAAATAGGCCAGGTCAGGAATCCTTGGCATCACAAGGATTCCAAAAAAACCCTACTTTATTGTTATAGAGCAGGGGTGTCAAACTCGATTTCATTGAAGACCGCATCAGGGTTGTGTTTGACCTTGGGGTGGGTGGGCATGGCCATGGTGGACGTGGCCAGTTTGACATCACTTGTGTCAGGGGTGCCTGTGGTGACCTGAGCACTGTGTCAGCGAAAATGGAGCTCTGAGCTCTGTTTTTGATGGCAGAGGCACCACAGGCCAATACTTGTTTCCAAAGGGGCCTTGTGGGACAGATCTAAACACCCCGTGGGCCAGATTCAGCCCCCAGGCCTTGAGTTAGACACCCGATATAAAGTATTGTAACAATCTTGAGAACCTGTCAGAATTTCTGTGTGCCCTATCTTATATCAAACAGAACCAAATGGGTGCTGCTTTGAGTTTTGTTTTTCTCAGGCTTTCCACTTTCCAAAAAATTATGTTGCTGCTTTATCTCCCTTTACTTTTCCTTTCGCAGTCATCTCTTCATTCCTTTACACATTCTTACTACCACAAAAAATGTATGGCAAAAGATATGTCTGAACAAGATAACTATAAAACAACATGTATGATAAACTTTACATGTTGGTACCCTGTTTCCCCGAAAATAAGACATCCCCTGATAATAAACCTTAATAAGGGCTTTTGAGCGCATGCGCTAAAATAAGCCTCCCCCTGAAAATAAGCCCTCCCCGACAATATTTAAACGCAAGCTGGAAATCAGGTAAGACGGCAAGAGGAGCCCCATCTTGCTCCACACGCCCCAAAATAATAAGACCTCCCCGAAAATAAGGCCAAGTGCTTATTTTGGGTTCAAAAAAATATAAGACAGGGTCTTATTTTGGGGAAAACACGGTAACATGATTGCATAGATGGCATGATGGCGAACCTATGGCATGGGTGCCACAGGTGGCATGTGGAGCCATATTGGTGGCCACGTGAGCTCAGCTCTGGCATGCATGCGGGCGCCGGCCAGTTGATTTTCAGGCCTTCTGGGCCCACCAGAAGTCAGGAAACACACTGTTTCCGGCCTCCGGAGGGCCTCTGAGGGGGTGGGGAAGGCCGTTTTTGCCCTCCCCAGGCTCCTAGAAAGGCTCTGGAGCTTGGGGAGAGCGAAAAATGGACCTACCAGGCTCACTGGGCCATCGCATGCCAAAAGCAGGGGTAGCATGGGGGGGTGCATAAAATTATGGATGTGGGCACACGTGTGTGACCTCTGCCGCACTCCCCCCGCTTTTGGCACGCGATAGCAAAAAGGTTAGCCATCACTGGCATAGATCGTCCCAAAATTATCTTTGACTCCTACTGGTTTCATGGGCATCTTGGAAAAAAATATGTTGATTAATAGTTTCCCAGCTAAGTACCAGCAACAACCAAATCTTAATTTTGGAATTCAGCCAAAGTCCACTTGCTGTTGTCACCTAGGCCATTAGAAAATACTAGCATTGTGTACATAATAGCTGTAGTTGAAGAGCCCTCACTAGACAGGGAGTTGGACCCTAACCCTTCCAATTCTTACATTTTATCATTCTAAATCCCTTCACATGTTGACAATAGGGGGTTTGTACCACCCATGCATCATGAGAAAATCACCTGTACAACTTCCTTTGTGCACCTTTAAGGTGGTCTAATTTTCCCTCCCTCTGTCATTTCTCACAATTGGAATAACCATTAGAATCCTTGAAAGCTAAACCTCAAGAAAGTGGTATGGCAATGGAGATCGAGTCTAATGCTCATGGATGCCTTCGGATGTGCATTTGTCACATGTTTTAATTATTAATCCTGTATGAGTCAAATTCTGTCTCGCTCACCTGTCATGGGAAAACTCATCACGTCTGACCTATGGGTTATGCATAAGCATAGTCAGTTGTTAGGCATGACTCAGAGGTATTTCCTTATCAGATTCCTTAATGCCTTCAACAACCACAGAGCTTCAGGGGAAAAGTTGGGATACATTCAAAGATGTAGCTGCCTTGAAAATAGCCCGTGTTGAAATGTACAGCACAAAGATCAGTACAGGAAACATTTTGCATTATGCCATAAATTCTTTTATAATAATTGCTGTGTCATAAACAGTTTTTAAAAATTTGCCAGATTTCAGTTCCACAGGATTTATGGGCCCGAGATTTTGGACATAGTCTGTAGTTTAGTCCATTTGAGGTACCTTGGTTCAAAAATTGTTGCCCTTTTGTTGTTGTTTATTTGAGGGAGGATGTGGCCTAAGGAGATCAACACCCTATCAAGTTGTGCATAATTATTAGTCAGCTTCTTTTCCTCAGACAAAATGGACCAAAAAAGAGATTTATCTGACTCTGAAAAGTCAAACATCGTAAAAAGTCTTTCAGATGGATGCAGCTACTCTTGAAATTGCTAAGATATGGGGGCGTGATCACAGAACTATCAAATGTTTTGTTGCAAATAATCAACTGGGTTGCAAGAAAAGACGCACATTAACTGCTAAAGATTTGAGAAGAATCAAATGTGAAACTACCAGGAATCCATTGTCTTCCAGTGCTGTCATATTCCAGAACTGCAACCTACCTGGAGTGCCCAGAGGTACAAGGTGTTCAATGCTCAGAGACATGGCCAAGGTAAGGAAGGCTGAAACCTAACCACCACTAAACAAGATACATAAGTTGAAACAAGACTGGGCCAAGAAATATCTGAAGGCAGATTTTGCAAAGGTTTTATGGACTGATGAGATGAGAATGACTCTTCTTGGTGGACCAGATGGATGGGCCTGTGTCTAGATCAGTAATGGGCACAGAGTTCCACTTTGACTCAGATCAGATGCCTGCAAGGTAGAGGTAGGGTACTGATATGGGTTGATATTATTAAAGATGAGCTAGTTGGACCTTTTGGGGTTTAAGATGGACTCAAAATCAACTCCCAAACCTACTGCCAGTTTTTAGAAGACACTTTCTTCAAGCAGTGGTACAGGAAAAAGTCTGCATCTTTCAAGAAGACCATGATTTTTATGCACGACAATGCTCAATACATTCATCGAAGTACTCCACTGTGTGGCTAGCCAGTAAAAGCCTTAAAAACGAGAGAAGAATGGCATGGCCCCCTTCCTCATCTGCCTTAAGCCCCATTGAGAACTTGTGGGTCCTTTATTAAACAGGAGATTTACGGTGAAGGAAAACAGTACACCTCTCTGAACGGTGTCTGGGAGGCTGTGGTTGCTGCTGCACAAAAAGTTGATCGTCAACAGATCAAGAAACTGACAAGACACCATGAATGGAAGGCTTATGACTGTTATTGAAAAGAAGGGTGGGTATATTGATCACAGATTTCTTTTTGAAATGTCAGAAATGTTTATTTATTTTAAGTTGTTTATTATTCTCACTTTAACAGATAAATAAAAGAGATGGGCAAATTTTCATTTTTCAATTAGTTGCATAATAATTCTGCACACGTAGATATTCTCAGGGGTGGGCTTCAAAAATTTTAGCAAGGGGTTCTCTGCCCTGTTAGTGGGTGGGCGTGGTCATGGTTGGTGTGGCTTAGTTGGCCTCCTGCACCATGGCGGTGGGGGGTGTTTTTGCCCTCCCCGGGCTCCGGAGACTTTCTTCGAGCCTCTGGGAGGGCAAAAACAGCCTCCCCGGGCTCTGGAGGCCCTGCTCCGATACTTTCTTCCCGAACTTCCAATAGGCCCATTTTTCGCCCTCCCTGAGCCACCCCCGAGCACCCTGCACTTACCTGCATCCAAAATGTGCTGCATGGGGACTCCTGGGATGGGCAGAGCAGGGTGGGCGGGGCCAGCCAGGAGTGGGATTTGGGAGTTCTCCAAACTACACAGAATCTTAGCTAGAGGTTTTCCCGAACCCCTGCGAACCGCCAGCAGCCCACCCCTGGATATTCTCCTATGAAAGCCATAACCTCACTTTTACTTTCTTAAATATTCAGGTTTGTGGTTTATTAAGATCTTGGATTGACCGAGGACACTGTAGTTGTTCAATAATAAAATTAACCCTCTAAAATACAACTTACCTAATAATTGTGCACCGTGTGTATAGATCAGTGTTTCAGTTGAAGTCCACCCATCTTAAAGCTGCCAAGGTTGAGAAACACTGTTATAGATGGCTGCATACTGTCTTCTGAATCACAAGCCATGTACTTCAAATACCAGATGCTGACAATGGAAGAAGCCAGTCGATCTGGCGGTCCCTTGTATGGCACAGAATGCTAGACTAGATGAAGTTCCAACCTGATTTATCTGGATACCTTTAAAGCAGTGGTGAAATTTTCCCGGTTCGGACCAGATCGCCCGATCCGGTAGCAATGGTGGTGGGTGGTTCAGAGAACCGGTAGCAAAAATGCCTGCCCCCCCCCAATGCCCAGCTGAGCCATGCAATCATCAGAGGCTTTTTCCCCCCCCCTACTTTTAAAAGCATTTTTTCTTCCGCCGAAAAAAGCCTCTGATGATCATGTGGCTCAGCTAGGATCATCAGAACCTTTTAAAAGCATTTTTTCTCTTCAGCCGAAGAGGTTGTAGAAAAAATGCTTTTAAAAGGCTCTGACGATCCCAGCTGAGTTGCCTGATCTTCAGAGGCTTTTTTTTTCTTTTAGAAAAAATCTTTTAGATTGTGCAGAAATGAATAGCTTAACTTTGATGATTAAAGATAGAGAAGACTCAGAATATTTTAAAATATGGAATGATTTTTATTATTGGTTGGAGAAGAGATATAAATGATTAATTTTTTTAAATTTTTATTTTTTAAATTTGATTTATATGCAGCCCTTCTCCGGAGACTCAGGGCGGCTTACAATGCGTTAAGCAATAGCCTTCATACTTTTGTATATTTATACAAAGTCAGCTTATTGCCCCCACAATCTGGGTCCTCATTTCACCTACCTTAGAAAGGATGGAAGGCTGAGTCAACCTTGAGCCTGGTGAGATTAGAACTTGCAGTAATTGTAGGCAGCTGAATGTTAATCAGTGCCTTAGTCTACTGCGCCACTCAGGCCCATTACATACAATTATATAAATATGTAAAAAATATGTGATGAGTTGAATATTATGTTAGTGATGAATTGATATTGTGGACTGGATAAGGATCAAGATAGAAGTAATGACAACTATACAGAAAAAGAAAGAACTTTGGAAGATAACACCGAGATGTCACAGAGAAGAGAAAACTGATGTATTAAATGTTTGTTTGTCTAAAAAATAAAAAACTTTTTTTTAAAAAAAGTAAAAAAAAATAGTTGACCATGCCTACCCAGTCACATTAACACCACCACCACCACCAAGCGACGCCCACAGAACCAGTAGTAACAAATTTTACATTACACCACTGCTTTAAAGTTATTAAGGATCAAGCATAGCCTTGGGTTCTCATGGACTGAACACCATCAGTGAGAATAATTTAATCTGATTTAGCAGACTAAACCTCACAACAAAAATATGTTCCAGTCAAACAGTGATGGCTGTTTACAAGTCTTTTATTCTACAATGCCCTGGCTCATTTCTTAAATGTTATATTGTAGAGGGTTATCCCATGCCATGCCATCTCATCCCATGCCATTGAAATGTTTCTACATTTTTCCACTACAGGTAGTCCCCAACAATTCATTTACTGAGGTTCAAAATTACGACACTGAAAAAAAGGTGTTTTATGACTGTTTTTCACATTGATGACCATTGCAGCAATCCCTACAGTCATAGGATCTAAATTCAGACACTTGACAATTGGCTCTTATTTATGACGGTTGCAGTGTCCTGGAGTCATTGATCCCCTTTTGCAAACTTCTGACCAGCAAAGTCAATGGGGGAGACAGATTCACTTAATTGTGTTACTAACTTAACAGCTGAAGTGATTCAATCTAACAACTGTAGCAAGAAAGGTCTTAAAATGGGGCAAAACTCATATGTCTCGTTTAGCAAAAGAAATGTTGGGCTAAGTCGAGAACTACCTGTACAAAACAGTAGTTATAGTTTTCTTGGGCAATTGTGTAGAAGTATTACGCTATTACCTTCTGGATTTTATTTTTATTTCCAAGTTTATTTTACATTATAGGCAGTGGTGGGATTCAAGTAATTTAACAGCCAGTTCTCTGCCCTAATGATTTCTTCCAACAACCAGTTTGCCAAACAGCTCAGAAAGTTAACAACCGGCTCTCCCGAAGTGGTGCGAACTGGCTGAATCCCACCACTGATTATAGGGATGTATTTTTTATTGGTCTCCCATCCAAGTTGGCATAGTTTTTCCAAGATCCACAAAGGTGGATTGCTTTAATATAACTTATATACCTAAAAATTTGCATTTTCCACATTTTCTATTGGAAACGTAACATGTTAAACTGGAAAAAAAAAGAGCAATAAATTAATGGAAAACTGAATGTTTAATTGATTTCTCTCACAGGAATACGATATGATAATGCACAGTTATTGTTCAGAAAGCTGAAAACTAATCAACATTTAATAGAGTTTTCCTTGTAGAACATTTCCAAAAGTGATGCTAATATTAACACAAAATTAGTAGGCGATACCTTTCGTATAGGTCTATGTTTTTTGATTGAAGTTCCCCTTTGGGTATTTTGTAGAATTTAAAAAAGGTAATAAGGAAATAAAATCTTATTTTTGAAAAAAAAAAAAAAGACATTGCTTCCTTATGAAAACAATAGTTGGCAGTAGCATCAGTGAGAATATATGGATCCATTATGAAGGAAACATGATGGTCTTCATTAGAGACCAGGCAGATATTCCTCCCGATCTCTGCTGCAAATGGATATTTATGTTCCAATTTGTGCCAGAGACTCACACAAGCCAAATATAACATTCAAAAGAGACCTGCTCTTGAATAGTTAAAGGGATCTTAGCAGTGGTGGGTTGCTACCGGTTCTCCCCAGATCTGGCAAACTGGTAGCAGCGGTGGTGGGAGGCTCTGCCCACCTGCCCGGACATCTCTACACATGCTCAGAAGCATCGCGCGCATGCATGAGTGCGCACGTGCCTATGAGCGAACCGGTAGCGGCCGAAATTGAAACCCACTACTGGATCTTAACAATGCATTGCTCCAGGTTCCCCTCCCATGATCTGTAGAAATGACAATGTTGGAAGTTGCGCTAGCAAAACATAGGAAGTGCTGACTAGAAAACAATATTGTTTTCATCCTGTATATAATTCGAGGAAGAAGACCAGGAGACTGCCTAGTAAAAGCTAAGACCGAAAGCACCCTGTGACCTTGAGTGCATTTGCTTTGATCTTATAAGTAAATGTATTAGGTAGAGTCTGAAGGAAGGAAACTAGCCTCCGTTTTTCACAAAATATCTCTTTCATTGCTCCAGGGGTTAAGGAAGTAACATTAAAAAGTTTAGAAATGAAATTAAAAGTCAACATGATGTATCTCAACTAACTACTGTACCAATAATGAGATGCTCTGTGCAAAAATAATAATAGTAATAATACAAGAAATGCTGTTAAATACATTGCCACAAACAGTACATTTCAGGTTCCGTATTCTGGTGTACTAGCATTTTGCAGAAGATAATCCAACAAAAAGGATTGTTTTGTTCAATACCATATCAGAAGAGATGTTCTTGCTTGGCTTTCAGGTGGCTTAAGAAAGCATCTCTTCATGGACAGGAGCAACGGTTATGGACACTTCTTAAGCGTGTGGGTGGAACCTGGAGTTGCCTCTTGGTCTGGCCTTTCAGCACACAGGATGTGTTGACGTGCGTTCAGAAAAGCTTTGTCTCTCTGAAGAAAGCCCAGCTTCTGCATGGCTTCATCCCGCATAGATCTTTGACTATCGGACAAAAGTCTCACGGTATCGTTTGCCGGTTGCTTGGCAGGAGCAGAATTGTCGAGGTGGTGCAAGAAACGTAAGCGGAGTTCCTGAACGTTGACTCCTGACTTCAGTATGGTGTCAAACTTCTTTGAGTGGGTGGGGTGAGAGTTGGCTGATCTAGCGGGAAGTTTGGCTCGAGGATGATAAGGATCAGACCATCTCCTCAAAGTGACTTCATCAGACTCCTCTGAACGGGACTTGATCATTTTGCTTTTAGCAACTGCTGGGCAGGGACCATTTTTCACCGGGGCATCTTCCTCAAATTTACTTTGTTGCTGCATGCTGCAGATGACATGATGCTGACATTGGACCTGAGAACCTGTACATGCAATTGACATAGGGGTCAGATTATTAGAAGTACAAAAGGTGGTGTGTGTGTGTGGGGGGGTTGCTATAGGAAACAGAGAGACAGAAAGTTGTTTTTAAATTATTCTATCTAGTCATGGAAGATCACTCACGTGTTACATGGCAACTGGAGTGGTTGCCATGTAGCTCTTCTGACGTGATGTTCATCCGTAAACATACGCAGAATGGGGGAAGAAAGCAGAGAGGTGATACCGATTGGACATATGTAGCTACTGATTTTGTTTACCATAGAGAGGAGTACAAATAGTCGACTTACAACATAATCGAGTGCTCTTTTGGTCGAAAGTTGGGATGGGCACCATATGAGCATGCCTGTTTTACAACCATTTTTTGTAGAAGTTGTTAAACAAACACCATGGTCGTTAAACAAAGCCATTCTTAGCTATGGAACATTTTTTTGCCAGAAACTGGAAAAACATCAGATTCTGGGCAAAAAAAAAAGATCATATAAATCACAGTCACTTGGCTGTGGAATGCTCTAAATCAGGGGTCTCCAACCTTGGCAACTTTAAGCCTGGAGGACTTCAACTCCCAGAATTTCCCAGCCAGCAAAGCTGGCTGGGGAATTCTGGGA
>WNWU01000011.1:3876546-3918212 GCA_012654045.1 Ptyas mucosa | reverse complement strand
TTGAGTGCCAATCGCCAACTGCTCAAACGGTGGAGGCCTGGATGTTGGTACTTTAAATCCAGATCATAAGTGGCTTTTTCAAGATGCGTCATAATTTTGAACGGTCGCTAAGTGACTAGTCGTAACTCAAGGAATACTTGTACCTGTGCGCACAACCTGCAAGGCTGCATGAATGAAAAGTGACAGCTACAGTCTAAATGTTGGGAAAATCTGCCACAGAATGACAAGAATAACCCTGACATGGAAAGGCAGTGTATTACCTCTTTTCGTTGGGTAAAAGGTAGAAAAGGAGGAAGGTAGTTGTGGTGATTGAAACAAAGTTGGCCAAATCATATCTGGGGAAAGACCATGTTTGACATTCAAAGGCTTGCTCCCCCAGCCAATTGGTTAATTGATAGTGCCCAGGGATCCATGTAAACAAACTACAGGTACTATATAACTTTACCTAGAGATCCTTCCGTTTTCTCATGACTCCACTCATCGTCTTCTGAGATTTCCTGATCCAAATTGTTGATTGTCTGAATCAAGAACTCCAGACATTCTTTCTCCTCTGGATTCAGTTCAGAAAGGAAATCTTCATCCTCTTTTGAGGACCCTTCAGGATTAAGTCCCGGAATCAACTAATGGCAAAATTAGAAAATTTAATATAAAAGGCCTTCTCGAAGGTCACCTCTCATGTATCTGGCTAGTTGCAAGATGATGTATGATGTATCACCTGTACAATTCTGATCTTCTAGATATAGCCCAGCATCTGAGCATCTTTCCTAAGGGCTTCATTCTACCAAGCATTGGTCAACCAAGCATATGCCTTGAATTGCTGTAATGGGAAGAAGCAATAACCCTGAGGAACAGGAGGAAGAGCCGCTACCAAAATAGTCAAGCTAAAAGAAATTCAAGTCCAGACTAGAACTGGTAATTCGAGAAAGCTTCTCAGATAAGACCTTTCTAATTCTCATGAAGATAAAGGGAGGAGGTACATTCAGACTTGCAAGATTCTAGTTACTACAATCTTATAATGAAAATAGCATTACGTGAGTTTCCTAGTCTGGTCTACCTCAAAGGGCTGAGAATTAATTCCTTGTTTGATAGTTGATCCTAAACAGCAGAAGCTATTCACCACTTGAATGTCTTCATTGTCAATTCAAAGACTGGTTGATATATCTGTTGTCATTAGTCTGGTCTTCTTTCAGACTGAGCAGAGATGGGGTCCATGCATACAGCCTGACTCCCTACTTTCCCTATATTCAGCTGGTGGTCTGAAGGGGAGGTCTCTTTGCATTGATTTGAATACAAGCTCTTCAGACAATCTAATAGCTGTCAGCGCTCTAATTCATTCGTGCTCCATCGCTGACATGAAGAAAAAAAAGGGGGGGGGATTTAGTAGGGCAGTTTGAATTCTAGCAGCTTGACTTCTCACCCAGTTTTTTTCTGGTAGATAACAGTGCCTAGGTGATGGAGGGAGGGGGGGCTGTGATTTGAAGCAGCCAGGATGGATGACTGATTTGGAAGATGGCCAATGAGACACTGGGGGTTTGAGGAACGGAAGGGGAGGCATTTGGGATCAAAGAGTCAGTTTCGGCTACAAATGAGTCCAGGACAGGTCGTTAATTTCTCAATAAATGGAAGATTTCATTAAAGACTTTATGTTTGAGAATGAAATTTATTTGAGATAACGCCGAAGCCTGACAGAAGCCTAATAAAGGAAGGTCTTTGATTTTGTGAATAACATACTTAATGAAAATGCAAGTTGTAGATCTCTTGTTTAAGAGTGGGAAGGAAGAGAGTGAGGCGAGCGCTTACATCCCATTCTCTAGGTTGAGCCTAGAGGTTGAGCTGGTTGAGCCTCCAAGCATTCAGTTGAAGGCTTCAATAGGGTTTGATTCAGTGGTGGGATCCTGCCAGTTTAACAACCAGTTTTGTGATTGCGTATTTTGCTGCGCGCACATGCGCAGTTTTGACAAAACTAAATTTCCGCGTTACTTCTGGGGACTAACACAGCTGAGGCACGGCACTCCATTCTGCCGCGCAAATCAGCTGAGAGGATAAAGGTTAAGTGAAGTGCGCAGGGACGGCTGGGCGGGCCTACCTGATCGTCGGAGCTACCGGTGTGCCTAAACAGGTCCAAACCGGCTGAATCCCACCCCTGGTTTGACTTCTACTTCCTCACATTCGCTACTGTGGCCTTGAATACTATTCTATGCCTTCACCTCAGCCTCTGTCCCTCAGCCAGAAGAAGTTACTTGGCTGCTGTCCTTTCCTTCAGAGACTTTATCATTGCTCATTTGAGCTTTATGCCCTATCTGTGTGGTACTGGACATGTGCTACATAAGTACTGTGGCAGTGGTGGGTTTCAAATTTTTGTACTACCAGTTCTGTGGGTGTGGCTTGATGGGTGTGGCATGGCTTGGTGGGCATGGCAAGGGAAGGATACTGTAAAATCTCCATTCCCTCTCCATTCCAGGAGAAGGTTACTGCAAAATCCCCATTTCCTCCTGATCAGCTGGGACTTGGGAGGCAGAGAATAGATGGGGGCGTGGCCAGTCAGAATTTTTACTACCGGTTCTCTGAACTACTCAAAATTTCCGCTATCAGTTCTCCAGAACTGGTCAGAACCTGCTGCAACCCACCTCTGTACTGTGGACTAGCAGAACACACGTCCAACTCACTGTGGAAGGATAGGATAGTGAAGAACTGTGTCAGGAATGTACATGACAAATTACATGCCTATTAGATTGCACACCAGAGAACACAAAATAGGACCCCAGAAAACACTCCCTGCTCCAAGCAGTGCTGTAACAATTATAATTAAAATAATTATACCATAATAATTGTAATAAGGGACAGTTGGCTTTTATATAACTAGACATCAGTATGACTACTTAGTGATTTCTTCCCTCATAGGAGAACTCTGGCAAACCTCTTTTGTGTCAACATAGCATTCCCCAATGGACTGATTAACTGCTTTATAAAAAATAAATAGCCATCACTTTGGTGCGCTCTGCATCTATTCCACACCATACATATAATTATCTCTGATTACCAATTTTTCATTGGAGATAAAAAGCCACGTATTATTGGACAGATAGACTATGAAAAAGATAGATACCTGCACTTGTTTATAAAAATAACTAACGTCAGGATCTAAATTCACTTAAAATATATATATATGGCAGCTTTCTGTCTGCTTTCTTCTAAATACTTCAGAACTGCCATTCCCAGAATTCTTTGCCTGGCAGCCACAACGTATTTGGAAGTTGCCACTTTGGTGTAGGCCTTGAGTTTGACACCCGTGCTCTATCACTTTTGTGTGGAGAATTGCAGGGCAAAATTGGTTCAGGCATCGTCTCTAAAATCTGTTGTACAGTATTTATGTACTTATAGGTAGTCCTTAACCTACAGCAATTTGCTTAGCGACTATTTGAAGTTACAAGGGCATGGGGTGAAATGTAAAATTTGTTACTACCAGTTCTGTGGGCGTGGCTTGGTGGGGGTGGGTAATGTGACTGGGTGGACATGGCCAACTTTTTTTTTTTAACTTTTCAAAGCATTTTTTCTAATGCTTTGAAAAGCCTCTGCCGATCAGGCAACTCAGCTGGGATCGTCAGAGACTTTTCAAAGCATTTGTTTTACTACCTCTTCGGCCAAGAGGTTGCAGAAAAAAATGCTTTGAAAAGCCTCTGACGTTCCCAGCTGAGCCGCGCGATCATCAGAGGCTTTTTTTTACTTTTAAAAGCATGTTTTCGCCCAAAGAGGTTGTAGAAAAAATGCTTTTAAAAGTAAAAAAAAAGCCTCTGATGATTGTGCGGCTCATCTGGGCATGGGGCGGGGGGGGGCAGAGATTTTTGCTACCGGTTCTCCGAACCACCCGCCTCCATCGCTACCGGATTGGGTGATCCAGTCCGAACCGGGAGCATTTCACCCCGCCTCAGACTATCTCCCTCAGTGGTGGAATTCAAATTTTTTTACTACCAGTTCTGTGGGCGGGGCTTGGTGGGCGTGGTGTGGCTTGGTGGGCGTGGCAGGGGAAGGATATTGCAAAATCTCCATTCCCACCCCACTCTGGGGCCAGCCAGAGGTGGTATTTGATTGGATATTATTACTATGGAATAATAATGATTGGTCCTCATGAAATAGTATTTTGCAAAGGAGAAAGGAAGTATGGATGTTGCCTTTTACCTGTGATGTTTCTCCTTTTGGCATCTGCTCCATTCTGTGGTGGTTATTTCTTGCTTTCTCAATAGACTCCATTTCCAATCCTCAGAAGAACAGCTTCATGAAATCTATAGGTTACATGACAAAAGCCATAACATTAGGATTGAAATGTACAAAAGCAGGACTCTACGTGAATAAAAGTCCAGCAACCCCCCTTCCATATTCTTGACAGGAAAAACCAGATGAACATAGCTAGGAAGTCTCTAAAAGTCGACAGTTGACTCAAGAAAGAATTTGCTTTGATGTGAGGTGGAGGAGCAGGGGTGGAATCCAGCAGGTTCTGACAGGTTCTGGAGAACCGGTAGCGGAAATTTTGAGTAGTTCGGAGAACCGGCAAATACCACCTCTGGCTAGTCCCAGAGTGGGGTGGGAATGGAGATTTTCCAATATCCTTCCCCCAGGAGTGAGATGGGAATGGAGATTTTGCAACATCCTTCCTCTGCCACGCCCACCAAGTCATGCCCACCAAGCCACACCACGCCCACCAAGCCACGCCCACAGAACTGGTAGTAAAAAAATTTGAATTTCACCACTAAGGAGGGGGAAAGGGGAGGGGGAAGAAGGAGAGGAGAGAAAAAAGGAGGAGAAGAAAGGGGAAGGGAGGAAAGAAAAGAAAAGGGGAGGAATAGAAAAAGGGAGGAAAGGAAAAAGAGGAAAGGAAAGGGGAGGGAGGGGAGGGGAGTGGAGGAAAGGAAAGGAAAAAGAAAGGAAAGGAAGAAAGGGAGGAAAGAAAGGGGGATGAAAGGAAAAAGGAGAGGAAAGGAAAGAAAGAAGGGAGGAAAGAAAAGAAAAGAGGAGGAAAGGAAAAGGGGAAAGAAAAAGAGGAAAGGAAAGGGGGAGGAAAGGAGAAAGGGAGGAAAAGAAAAAGCAAGACAAGGCAAGGCAATAGCCCCCCTGAGGACTGAGAACAACTAAGCATCTGTCTTCAGTGATTCCACAGCTTGAACTATCTGTTCCTGAGCAGCATGCAAATTAGCAAGGCTATATCAATAACCCAACATATCTGAACGGTACCTGGCCAGGGAGGTCGAGAAGATGAACAAAATCAAATCCCAGTTCAGTTCTTTCAGAGAGACAAACCTCTTGATCCTATGAATAAAAAAAAAGCAATATGCATTATTCAAGGCTATCTAATGGGGACGAGGACTGTAAGAAAGGCGCCTGGGAGCCTGGGAAGAGAGCAAAGGTAAGCTGCCCAAGAAATTTGGCAGCTTAACACATAAATGATAATTTGACCCAGGCAAAGAGAGGAATTCTGAGAGATGAAATCCACAGATCTTAAAATTGCCAAAGTTGAGAAATAGCAATAGCACTTATATGCCACTTCACAGTGCTTCACAGCCCTCTCTAAGGGGTTTACAGAGTCAGCATATCATATGCTGCATATGGTCCCTCCCCAACAGTCTTGGTCGTCATTTTACTGACCCTAGAAGGATGGAAGGCTGAATCAACCTTGAGCTGGTCAGGATCGAACCCCTGGCAGTCAGCAGAATTAGCCTGCAATACTATATTCTAACTACTGCGCCACCACTAGATTCTCTGTTCTTGAGAATGGAGGAAATGAGGCAAGGGATCCTGATTGCACGCTTTTGTGTGCTCTCTTCGAAAGAAATAAGTGATTAATGGGACAGGGCATTCTTTCTTTGGATTATAAACAATTTGCAAACAGGGATCATTTCCTTGTAGCATTCAGATTATGTCAACAAATAAAAGTCCTCCTTCTGGACAGTCAACTCCTCCTCTTTCAAAAACAAAGCTTTCATCTCTTCAAGCATTGCTGATGAGCCTGATAAGATCCAGCGTTCCCCAAAGAGAAGGCAGTTTTCTATAAACCAGGATCATCCCTCCAGATATGTTGAACTACAACACCCATAATGCCTGCTAACATTTTTTGCTGTGAATACCCCTGGTCTAATATAATAAGGAAGTATAGGCAGCTATCATTGGAGAACCCGCTGTACATGGTGGGGCACAAAGCACATCACTGTACGGCTCAGGGTAGCAGACTAAGCAATAAAAAATTGGTCCTTTTGACAATGTGACAATGAAATAAGGCTATCATGTAGAAGAAGCTTGGCCAACTGCTTTTTTGACATGTAAGGGTAAAATGCTCTCAAGCTGAGTTTGACTGCTAGCAATTCAATGAACTCAGGCCTGGTGTTTTTGTGGCAACAGTATGAAACCACTGGACTCTGCCTTCTTTCATACACTATTTTAACCTTCTGGTTTAGTCTAATGCCACAGGATCACCAGGTGGTCTCCTATCTAAGTTCTAGCCAGGCCGAGTTCCATGCCCAGGCAAGTTCATCTGGGTGCTAGCTCCTGCTGGGACATAACCTGTTATGTATTGAATATGTATAGTTGTGTTAAGCCCTGCTAAAGTGAAACTAACCTTTAGATCAGGAGTGAAATCTACTAACTTCCTTACCGATTTGGAAGCGCATACGCGTGTACACATCACATGCATGCGCATTCCTGTGTGTCCACAAAACCTTCTGCACAGAACATAAAAAAACATTACTTCCTGGTTAAAACCAGGAAGTAATGACACCCGGGTGGGGATCACTACTGGATCACTGAACCACGGGGAAAAATCGCTATCGGATCTGGCAATCCGGTCCGATCCGGGAGCATTTCACCCCTGCTTTAGATGACCCTAACTGTTAACTCCAACTGTTTTGGAGGGAAACTTAGAACATTCATATTTTTCAAGGATTTTGATCGGTTAAGGACCTGTGGGCCTAGAATATAAATTACAGGCATTTGCCTGCTGTTCTTCAGTTCCAGTTTTGAGTCAATAAACGCTGTTGTGGCTATGCTGGTCTGCTTCTTGCCTACTGAAGCCCACTACACAATGTAATCCATTGGCACCCCATTAGAAAGTTACTTCTAAAGAAGAGGTAGAAAAGAGATGATAAACAATAGCATTGTGTAAAGCTACACATTCAAATCATAAAAAAAAAAAACAGAAGGAAAAACACTGTAACTACAACAGCAGCTGCTGATGGCATAACAACAATACATCTACCCAGTAGTTGTTTTCACTTATCTTTGCTATCAGTTCGGAACTATGAGCGTGCGTGTGCTTGCTTCACTTGTGCATGTTGCTTCTGTGCATGCGCAGAACCTTCTGGGCATGCACAGAGCGTCCGTGATGACATCTGGGCAGGTGGGTGGAGCCTCCCACCGCCACCGTGGCTACCAGTTCGGCCAAACTGGGGTGAACCGGTAGAAACCCACCACTGCATCTACCACGGTGTTTCTCAATCTTGGCAGCTTGAAAATCTGTGGATTTCAACTCCTAGGATTCCTCAGGAATTCAACTCTTCAAGCTTCCAAGATAGAGGAACACGGATCTAATGCCTGAGGCAAGACAGTGCCAAAATGGAATGGCTGCCTTCACACAACATAACAAACCTCATTGTGGCCTTGGGTGCCTCAGGCTTCACCCCATAGCAAGAATGAACCACTTCAGCTGGAGATATAAGATGGAAGATGAGGTGGTCAAAGAGACAATGATAAGCTGGGCAAAAAATTTTGGATACAGCATAGAACGAGAATTGGGAAAAATTGTGGGAAACAAATGTGAAATTGACCATGTCAGCGGCATGCAAGGAAAATCAGTACAAGATGTTTTATAAATGGCATCTCCCGCTGGTGAGACTCGCTAAGATGTTTCCAAATACGTCACCATTTTGTTGGAAATTTAAGAAATCTTATGGAACACATCATTTATGGTGGATGTGTGCATCTCCAAAAAAATATTGGACTAAAATCAAAAAGTGGCTTGAAGAGATAACTGAATACCATATAGGCTGGAAACCAGAACTATTTTTATTGGAAATACTGTCCAGAAACTAAAGCAAAGAAATACAATATTTAATTTTATGTACATATTATAACGGCAGCCAAATAACATATGCACAGAATTGGAAAAGCAACACTATACCAAAAGAGGAAGATAAGGAAAGTCTTGGATTGTGCGGAGATGGACAAATTGACAAAAGAGATAAAAGAAAAAGATGAAACGGAATATTATTTAATATGGAATAAATGCTATAAATGGCTAGAGGTCAGGAATAGCAAGTAAGAAGGATTACTAATATGCCACTAAACAGAAAATGTATGTAAAGTAATATATAGAGAGAACAATATGTATAATAGATAAAGAAATATATACATAAATAAGGAACAAGGGAACCACAAATATAAATATATGTAAAGATGGGGGGGAGGCATGAATTTTAGAAGAACACCGATATGAAACTGTTGCAAAATGGAAATTTATGTTTTGTGTTTGTTTCTGTTCTTGTTTTTAAAGAAAAAGAAAAGAAAACAATTATTTAAAAAAAAGAACCACTTCAGCTGGTTTAGCAGAAACCAAAAAACTTCAAATAAGAATCATTTCTTGAAGGAAACTAGAAGCCACATCAGCAAATCTCAACACCTGATGTAACTCAAAAACAAGTCAAGAACAACCATGCACCCTATAAAGCCTGTAAATAAATATTAAACAACAAATATGGAGAAACCCTCTTGTATTTATTTTATTTTATTTAGCTTCCAGTCCTACAGAAAAGACTTTTGGTGCCAATCCTGTGTCTGGGCTGCTCTGCTCCATCGTTTTTTGTAACTGTCCAATTGGCTGTGTGTGAGTTAATTCTGACTCAGCATAAGTCAGCCTGTGTGTTAAATTGCTGGTTGAGTGTATGACTCGAATCCAGGACTCTTGAGATAATTTAAGAGAGAGAACCTGAACAGTTTGGGACCAGTTGGCACATTAATAGTTAAGAAGCATGTTGAAGGCATTCAAAAACATGGTTGCCATTCAGGAGAGCTTCCCCATGAACCAAAAACGCTATATTTGCAAGGATATATCTGGGCAAATTTCCTTGTCACATTTTTTAACCTCTTAGGATATTCTCTATCAACTCTCAGCCTACCTCCATCTTTTGTTCAGGCTACAGGTCCCTACCAACTTAATTTCCTAAACAATAAGCTGTTGAGAGGCTTATTTTGAATCAAGAAATAAACTTGATAGTGGAGGCCGATAGGTTCCTTCACAACAGACAGCATATGGCTTTCCTTTCCATACTGAAGCTCAGAATCTTAAAAATAATACGAAATGGAATGAGGCCAGGCGGCGATCTGGTTTCAAGGGTTTATCTATGAGAGCGCAAAGGAAATCCAAATGGTGGCCCCAGGGGTGAAATCCAAAATTTTTCACTACTGGGTCTCTGGGCGTGGCATGGGGGGCGTGGCAGGGGAAGGATATTGCAAAATCTCCATTCCCATCCCACTCCAGGGGAAAGATACTGCAAAATCTCCATTCCCATCCCACTCTGGGGCCAGCCAGAGGTGGTATTTGCCGGTTCTCCGAACTACTCAAAATTTCCGCTACAGGTTCTTCAGAACCTGTTAGAACCTGCTGGATTTCACCTCTGGATAGCCCTTTGAAACCCTTCTCTGTGCATCACAACCATGATGGGGAAAATGTGGCTGCCATCTTGACTTTTTTTTAACCCAGCCCTACCCTTCATGGCTATTTGCATACCCTGGAAACTGAAGGGTAGGCATTTTATGAAAACAGCTCCCAAGACTGGATGCCAATTGAAACTGAATAAAGAAGGAATTTTAAAAATGAAATAGCTGGATCAAAAACACTTTTTAATTACTACATGGAGAATTACTGGGAATGTGACCTCAGCAAGAGTGTTCTCACATTTAATGAATAATAATTTATTAAAGCTGTATGCCACCCATCTCTCAGACTCTGGGCAGCTCACATGAACAAAAACACACAAGGGAAAAGCCTCTGGGTTTCTACATCCTAAACTACAGTATATGGAGCGTATATATGTTTGAAAACTGAGATGGGCAACATACAAATTCAATATAGGTCATTATAAACACCTTGAAATTTAGCTTAGTTTGTATTCATTCCTGTTCCTCGGCTCCTTCACCTTGCAAATACGCTCAATTCACATTTTCAGCTTAAAATTATTGGGGAAAATGTAATTGCCCTCCCCTGTGGCATAAACAATTTTGCCATAAATAACTAGCAGAAGAGCCTTTATCAATAATTGCCACTTTGCCTGGAGAGCAGAATTATTTAGTAGCTGAACCATATGGAAATATTGGCTGCAAGGTAGGAGTACCAAATTTAGGAGTTGGTAGCCCTGCTCCAGTACTTGTTTTCAAGAAATTAAATATTTACACCCCAGAATTTAAGATGTTGTACCCTAACTTTTTAGAATGAGCTACTGTAAGGGGGGGGGGGGAATTAAGTGAAACCTTTTTCAGCAATGTAAAAATGAGAACCGTGTAGCTAACAATTACTTTTAAATAAGGTTTGTTGTAATCCCACAGTTACCTGGGAGTAAGACCCACTAGACTGCATAAAAACTCTTGAAGTAGACACACCACTTTCAGTATAGAAAAGCAGCGAGTATTTTTTAAAAAACAAATCTCCTTAAAGATAAGAACGCAGGAACAAAAACGAAGCAGTCCTTATTGCTTAGCCAAAAGTTGAAAAGCAAAAAAAAAAAAAAAAAAAAAAAAAAAATTGAGCAAAGCAAAATAGAAATGCCTGGGAAAAGAGAGAACCTGATATTTCTGGAAGGATAAGCTTTCTGCTCTACCTTTCACAGTCCCCATGGAGGAAGCAAATTAAAGTTCCTTAAACTCCACCTTTTATACCGCCTGTTCCTCCACTTCGGGACCTTTAAACAATTTAAAATCGGTCTCAACAATACCCTGGGATAGCGGCAGTGACCGCTTTCAAAAGTTAAGAGTTAACACCTGTAGAAGAGGAAGTTGGTTGACTCACCTGGTAGCAATCGGCCTAAAAAGTGTTTTCAAGAGCCAGCATGTGAAACATATTGTGCTGTGAAACTGCTCTGTATATGATAAATACCTCGAGGTGTTTTGTTTGCTTTAGTGCATAAAAAAAAAAACCTGTTGCCTTGACACAGCTCCCTGGCCTGCGGCTCTAGAGTGTATGAATTTGATCATGACTTCCTCATTCACTTGACCACAGCTCTCATCGAGGCTATCTAGATGGAACTGAGTCTGGATGCATTAAGCCAGAGCATATTGAAATATTTAGGGTGGGGCTGAGAAGTCCAGTTGATATTTGTGTAGTACATTGGAGGGTACACTCAAAAAAAAAAGGGAGGGGGCTACAACAACAAAAGTAGACAAACTCCAGGTAATATGGTAAATACACTGGGTTGTATTCATTTGGATGTATGTTAGGTAGAGTACAGTGGTGGGTTTCAATTTTTTTTACTACCGGTTCTGTGCAGGGGTGAAATCCAGCACGTTCTAACAGGTTCTGGAGAACTTGTAGCGGAAATTTTGAGTAGTTCAGAGAACTGACAAATACCACCTCTGGCTGGCTCCAGAGTGGGGTAGGAATGGAAATTTTGCAATATCCTTCTCCCAGGAGGGGAGGGAATGGAGATTTAGCCGTATTCTTCCCCTGAAGTGGGGTAGGAATGGAGATTTTGCAATATCCTTCCCTTGCCACGCTCACCAAGCCACGCCCACAGAACTGGTAGTGTAAAATGTTGGATTTCACCTCTGGTTCTGTGGGTGTGGCTTGGTGGGCATGGCAGGAGAAGGATACTGTAAAATCTCCATTCCCACCCCACTCCAGGGGAAGGAAACTGTAAAATCTCCATTCCCTCCCCACTCCAGGGGAAGGATACTGCAAAATCCTCATTTCCTCCCGATCAGCTGGGACTCGGGAGGGAGAGAATAGATGGGGACGGGGCCAGTCAGGAATTTTTACTACCGGTTCTCCGAACTAATCAAAATTTCCGCTACCGGTTCTCCAGAACTGGTCAGAACCTGCTGAAACCCACCTCTGGTAGAGTAGAAAACTTTTTGCTGCTATTTAACATTTTTTATAGCCCAAATGAAATACACTTTCCTGTTAGTATCTTTGTTATGTGGAACCATCGCGTGGGAGAGCCTCTCCCTACTTCATTTTATTGGTTTGATTATATATTTTTTATGAAGCTTTTGTATGAATTTCCTTGTTGGACAACTGAAAACGTATGTGATCGGCAGGTTTTAAAGGCTTACAGGAAATATGAACCCTGGAGCCTTTTTTCTGTAAAGTTGTATACGCTTACCATTTCTTCTTTTTCCTTTTGTTCCAGATGATTGGTTGGTGAGAGCAGGAACGTAGTATTTGCCAGGAATAATCCAAATGTTTATTTATTTATTTATTTATTTATTATTGCGATTTATATGCCGCCTTTCTCCCTGAGGACTCAAGGCGGCTTACAAAATGACAGTTTCCAATATAAATCACAATGAAATAAAGATTAAAATCAACGACCCAATTAAAACAGTTTAAAATTATAACAGTGTACCCCCAAACGGATCAGTTGAGTTGACAGAAGAGCCAAGTCTTCAGCTTGCGACAGAAGGAAAGAAGGTCGGGGGCTGTCCTGAGCTTGGTGGGCAATCTATTCCAGAGGGTCAGGGCTCCCACAGAGAATGCTCTCCTCCTGGGGGCCGTCAGCCGACATTGTTTGGCCGACGGCACCCTGAGGAGGCCCACTCTGTGAGAGCGCACAGGACGATGGGAGAGTGGCTGGAGATGGTCCTGCAAGTACCCCGGGCCTAAGCCATGAAGGTAAGCACCAGCACCTTGAAATGAATCCGGAACGCCACTGGCAGCCAGTGCAGTTCACGCAGGAGGGGTGTTACACGGGAGTATCTAGACGCCCCCATAACTACCCGCGCAGCTGCATTCTGGACTAGCTGGAGCCTCCAGACGCATCCCAAGGGCAGCCCCATGTAGAGGGTGTTACAGTAGTCCAACC
The DNA here is from genome assembly GCA_012654045.1 of Ptyas mucosa. Taxonomy (NCBI): domain Eukaryota; kingdom Metazoa; phylum Chordata; class Lepidosauria; order Squamata; family Colubridae; genus Ptyas; species Ptyas mucosa. Next base: position 3,905,160 of record WNWU01000011.1, on the reverse strand, counting down.
TAGAGGTAACGAGGGCGTGAGTGACCGTGGCGAGGGCATCCCGGTCTAGGAAAGGGTGGAACTGGCGCACAAGACGCACCTGTGCGAAGGCCCCCCTGGTTACAGCCGTCAGATGGTCGTCCAAGGACAGCTGAGAATCCAAGAGGACACCCAAGTTGCTGAGAAAGCGCACTTAGTTTGCCTGTTAAATATCGATGTGTATATGGGTAGTCCTCAACTTACAATGGTTCGTTTAGTGACTGTTTGAAGTTACAAAGGCACTGAAAAAAGTGACATCACCATTTTCCACCCTTACCGTATGACCACTGCAGCATACCCTTGGTCACATGATGTACATTCGGATACTTGACAACTGACTCACATTTATGACGGTTGCAGTGTCCCGGAGTCATGGGATTACCTTTTGCAAAGTCAACAGGGAAGCCAGATTCACTTAACAACCATGCTACTAATTTAACAACTGTAGTGATTCACTTAACAACTGTGGCAAGAAAAGTCATAAAATAGGACAAAACTCACTTAACAAATTTCTCACTTAGCAACATAAATTCTGGGCTCAGTTGTGGTTGTAAGTTGAGGACTACCTGTATTACCTAAACTATACTGCACCAAGTGATGCACTGATTGCATGCAGTATTATTATTGCTTGCAGTAGTGTGGCTTCTAACTTTGATAGTAAGAAACGATGGATTCTTCCTACTTCTGACAGATGGTAGATCTAAGGGACTTTCCTCTAACTAGTGCCTTCAGGATGTGTCATATATTTCCATCAGCATCTTGAAATTCTGCAAACTGGATGCACTATGGGGGAGTGAAAATCTTTGCTTCTTGGGATATCTCAGGGCTGGTGTAAACAGAATGAAATAAGGAAATTATATAAAGGAACAGAACAGACCACATCTCATCAGACTGTACAAAAGGGGATTGTTTTGGAATGGAGCCTTACATTTATTTATTTACATTTATTGATTTATTGATCAGCGCTGACTCTTCGGCTTTGAAACGGAGATGAGCACCGCCCCCTAGAGTCGGGAACGACTAGCACATATGTGTAACGGGAATTTTTACCTTTACCTTTTAAGTTAAATTTTCTCCCAAAAGAGAAAATTAGTACATCAGTACATAACTTAGGCTAGAATTTTATCCATGACGAATTGATTTTCAACTTGCAAGGAGCAATTTGAACCAAAGCTTACTTGTATTACTCAAGGGTTGTAACCAAATTGAAGAAATGAGCACTGTTTCTGCAAACAGGTAGGTGCCACAGAGAACAAGGAAATAAGTGGGGGGTGGGTTAGGAAATGAAGTGATAGTAATTCCCCAGGGCAGATCAGAACAAAGAGATCAGGGAATGAGATGAAAAGGCTCCAAAGTCCAAACAGCAGGGAGCCTGCAAGGAAATCTGAACTGGAGTCTTGTGAGGGGTGTTTGTGTCTGTTGGGGAAGTCACCCATAGAGTAGAGGAGAAGAAACAAAATTTGAACAAGTAAACCTGAAAAGTAAAAAAGGAGCCAGAGATTTTAAAGCGAGACATAAAGATGACTCGAGAAAAAGACAGGAGTTTGATTTATGGTGAGGCAGTCAGCTTCAGAAGCCAAAAGGGAGTTAAGAGAGAGAGAGAGAAAAGTTTTCTCCCTGTTTTTTGCCTGCCTACAATTTGGGTTGAAAGGAGACCCTCCTTTTAACCCAAATTGTATACAGGGTGGGCAAGTTTCATCTACCAGGAAAGTCCATCCAGTTGTCAGTAGGAGAGAAGACTGAAGCCAAGGGAATGAAAAGCTTGCCCAATCCAAATCTAGTGGCTGGACCCAGAAATGATAGGAGAGTATGCTATTTTTTATCCTGTCTTTTATTACTGTTTATAAATAACTCAATGAGGCAAACATATCAATACTTCCTCCTCCTCCTGTTTTCCCCACAATAACGACTTCGTGAGGTGTCCCAAAGATGCTTTTTCAGGAGGCAACTGGACTTTCTTGTTTTTTCTTTGAAGACATTTTGCTTCTCATCTAAGAAGAGCTGAAGAAGCTTCTTGGAAGAGAAGCGAAATGTCTTTAAAGGAAAAATAAGAAAGTCCAGTTGCCTCCTGAAAAAGCACCTTTGGGATAACCATAACCTGGATGACTGAGAATCTCTACAGACTTTTAGCTATGCAATTTGGGATGAACACCCTTGGAATGGTGTGGGGGTAGGAATGGATTTCCAGAGAAAAGAATTGCAGACTATAGGAACTATTTGCCTAACTCAGATGACCCTGAGGACACAGATAAACCTCCAAGTGCAGATGCAAATGTCTAGCTGTCTGCAAGGAATATAAATCCTTCCATTTCAGAGGTGGGTTTCAGCAGGTTCTGACCAGTTCTGGAGAATCCGTAGCGGAAATTTTGAGTAGTTCGGAGAACCGGTAGTAAACATTCTGACTGGCCTCACCCCCATCTATTCTCTGCCTCCCAAGTCCCAGCTGATCAGGAGGAAATGGGGATTTTGAGTAATCTTCCCCTGGAGTGGGTAGAAAATGGAGATTTTACAGTATCCTTCCCCTGCCACGCCCACTAAGCCACACCCACAGAACCGGAAGTAAAAAAAAATTGAAACCCACCACTGTTTCATTCCCCACCATCCTGTCAGAGCTAAAGAAGCTTCTTGGATGTGTAGGAAGAAATATCCTTCTGGGTTCAGCTCCAAGTGGGGAAAAAGACACTGGAAACATGGAGACTGCTTGGAAAGATGGTTTAATAGTGGACAGGATCACATGGTGAGTTTCTGACCAGAAAAGGGGGGAGATGCTGTGAGTCCCGGGGTTTTATGCTCTCTCTGGCTTTGAACATCCTGGGGCCCAGAAAGAGTATCCTGATTGGTTGTCAGACTCCCAGGGGGTGGGGGGGTCTTAGCTAGCTTTGCTGGCTGATGTAATCTTCCCAGGTGCCATGTGATGAGTTTCTGATGCTAGATGGGTCCTATTGTGTTGCAGATGATGGTCCATTGACAAAGATTGAGTTTCTGCCTCTGGCCCATTGACAAAGGATGGGGTCAGGAAGATGGGAGCTGCTTCGTCTTTAAAACATGCTTCTCCATTTCTCATCTAGGGAATCATAATATTCTGCCTTTTTAATATTTCCCAAAATATTTCATTCCTCTAGGAAAGGGATGGGTGCTAACTTCCTACAGATGAGAAGCGAAGTCTTCAAAGGAAAGAACCCAAAAAAGTCCAGTTGCCTCCTGAAAAAAAGCACCTTTGGGGAAAGCGAAGATTATTGCACTTTGTTAGGTTGCCAATCGAAGAGACTCCAGCAAACCCACTCCGGTCACTAGAGGGCGCTACGTACGTGGGCTTCGATATAGGAAGTTCAAAAGCCAGGGGACTTTCTAGGAACCGGAGTTAAAAATTTACTCTGGTTCATGGAGGGAGCTGCGGAGAGGAAGTGAGAAGCCGGGTGTCGGGAATTTGGTAATGTTACATGCGGGACAAAGAGGGATCCTTTTCTCCGGTCAGAGGGCGAGCTGGGTCTCAGCTCCTTTTTGGGGTAGGAAAGAAAGGGGAGCAAGCAAAAGCAGAAGCTGAACCCCAAAGATCCTTCCCCCCCCCCCAGTATAAATGGAAGGTCGTGGGCACCGGGGATCTTCTGGTGGTCTCTTTTTCCTCCCCGGGATTTTTACTTTTTTTTTTTTATAAATGAGATTGCATTTGCATCCCTTTTCATGCTTATTTTTTAAAAAGCTAGGGGTGCGTGTGAGTGCATGCTTGCTAAGCGCCTTGTATAACGCTCAACTCGTGGATTGACCACGCTGCTTTGTACAGGGGGGAGCCCGAGCTATAATTAGGTTTTTCCCGTGTTGTGTAAACGTAAAGGGAGCGAGCAGGTCGGGGTGAGAAATTCAGAGAAGTTATGACGACAGCAGCCCTTGCAAAGGCTGACAGGTGGAAAACGAGAGGAAGGGTCTGTTTTTGGCATCACATGGGGAAATCACCAGCGAGGCTCCTTATAGAATAGAATAGAATTCTTTATTGGCCAAGTGTGATTGGACACCCAAGGAATTTGGTGTCTGTGCTTTCAGTGAACATAAGGAGAATAAAATACATTCCTCAAGAATAAAAAGATACAACACTTAGTGATAGTCAAGGTTACTAATAAGCTGTGAAATTGTACTAGAAAACAAGTAAAAACAATATAATTTATTAGTTCAATAAAGACTCAGAGCGGCTTACAATGCACTTATAACAATAGCCTTCATTCTTTTTGTATATACCTGCTTATTAGGGCTTTTGGCCCCCCATAAGCGGTGTTTCTACAAAGTCAGCTTATTGCCCTCACAATCCGGGTCCTCAATTTACCTACCTCGGAAAGATGGAAGGCTGAGTCAACCTTGAGCCTGGTGAGATTTGAACTCGCACTAATTGCAAGCAGCTGGCAGCTAAGTGCTACATAACAGCACTTAGTCCACTGCACCACCAAGGCTCTTTAATTGATACAAGCAACATGGTTGTAGTAATAAATAAAATGTTCAGGAAGCATCCTTCCCACGGATGCTTATGGTTATTGCCTTTAGGATAAGTGCATGTATTTTTGTTTTGTGCCTTCGAGTTGGTAGAGGTAATCCTCGATTTACGGTCACAATTGAGCCCAAAATTTCTGTTGCTAAGGGAGACAGTTGAGTTTTGCCCTGTTTTATGATCTTTCTTGCCCCTGTTGTTGCACTTGTTAAATTAGTAAGATGGTGGTTAATTGAATCTGGTTTCCCTTTTGGACTTTGCTCGTCAGAAGACCATGAACAGTGATCACATGAAATATGGTTTATGTAGCTTGGTGGTTTATGTAGCAGCCAAGTGTTGGGATTTTGATCACATGACCATGGGGAATGCTGGAACAGTTGTGTGAAAAATGGTCATAAGTCACTTTTTCAGTGCTGTCACTAAACAAATTGTTGTAAGTCAAATAATACCTGTATTGATTGCCTGGAAAATCCCTGCAGTTTTCTTGGCAAGATTTTTGGAAGTGAATTGCCCTTTCCTCTTCCTTCTTCCTAAGGTTGAGAGAGGGCCTGGCCTGAGGTCACCCAGGTGATTTGATGCCTAGGGCAGGACTAGAACTCCTAGGCTCCTATATTCTAGCCCAGTGATGACGAACCTTTTCAACACCGAATGCCGAAAAGGGAGCACTTTGCGCACTCTCGTCAGGCTCATAACCAGGAAGAGCCTTGGTGGCGCAGCAGACTAAAAGTGCTGTTAAGTACTGTTAAGTAGCACCAGCTGCCTGCAATTACTGCAAGTTCGAATCTCACCAGGCTCAAGGTTGACTCAGCCTTCCATCCTTTCGAGGTAGGTAAATGAGGACCCGGATTGTGGGGGCAATAAGCTGACTTTGTATGAAAAAGAACACCGCTTAGGGGGGGGCCAAAAGCCCTACTAAGCAGGTATATACAAAAGTATGACGGCTATTGCTTAACGCAGTGGTTCCCAAAGTGTGCGCCGCGGCTCCCTGGGGAGCCCCGCTATCGTCATAAGGGCGCCGCGAAATATTCCGCCCGCTGGGTCTAACGCTGATGCGCCATTTCTGAAACGTCTAGTGCGCATGCGCAGTTGCAAGTCGGATTGCTATGGGAGCCACGAACCGAAAAAGATTGGGAACCTCTGGCTTAACGCATTGTAAGCCGCCCTGTGTCTCCAGAGAAGGGCGGCATATAAATCGAACAGATAGATAGATAGATAGATAGATAGATAGATAGGAACTGCCCAGGGGGCATGTGCACACCGGATAAGGTACTTCCGGTTTCTGGGGCATGCATGCGCGCCAGCCAGCAAATTGTTTTAGTTCAGTTTCAGTTTCAGTTTATTTAATTTGTATACCGCCCTCCTCCCGAAGGACTCAGGGCATAAATAAAACATACAAGTATAACATTTAAAACCCAATTAAAATCCAATTAAATAAATTTGGCCATAAAAATATTAAAACCCCAATAATTTAAAACGAATTAAAATATTATAACATTTTTAAAAAGGGGGGAATCAGGCCAGGCCTGCCTGGCGAAATAAAAGGGTCTTAAGAGCGCGGCGGAAGGTGCATAGGTCCGGGATCCTCCGAATCTCCGGGGGAGCTCATTCCAGATAGTAGTGCCCCCACAGAAAAGGCTCTCCCCCAGGGGGCCGCCAGTCGACATTGTTTGGCCAACAACATCCAGAGGAGGCCCTCTCTATGAGAGCGTACCGGCTGGTGGGAGGCCACTGGTGGCAGTAGGCGGTCTTGTAAAGAGCCAGGTCCTAAGCCATGGAGCGCTTTAAAGGTAATAACCAAAACCTTGAAGCGCACCTGGAAGACCACCGGGAGCCAGTGCAGCTCGCACAGGAGAGGTGTCACACGGGAACGCCATGTCGCTCCTGTAACCACCCCCGTGGCTGTACTCTGTGCCAGTTGGAGCCTCCGGGTGCTCTTCAAGGGGAGCCCCATGTAGAGAGCATTACAGTAGTCCAGGCGGGAAGTGACGAGGGTGTGAGTGACCATGTGTAAAGAGTCCCGATCTAGAAAGCAACTGGCGGATCAGGCGAACCTGATAAAAAATCCCCCTGGTCACGGTCGTCAGGTGCTCTTCTAAAGACAGCCATGAGTCCAGGAGGACGCCCAAGTTGCGAGCCCTCTCCGTGGGGGCCAGTGATTCTCCCCCAATAGTCAGTGATGGCACCAACTGACTATATCGGGACGTCGGAAACCACAGCCATTCTGTCTTGGATGGGTTGAGCCTGAGCCTGTTACTCCCCATTTGGTTGCTGTCGCCCATGCACACGCAATGATCAGCTGACCAGCGCGCATGCTCAAGCTGAAAAACGGAAGACCAGCTGTTCTGGTTTCCGGCACTGCCACAGACACAAAGGCCAGCTGATCGCTGTGTGCGCATGCGCACCAGAAAACCAGAAGAGAAATGGGCGATGCTGCGCGTGCCAGGCGACATGGCTCCGTGTGCCACTTCGGACACACGTGCCATAGGTTCACCATCACGGTTCTAGCCTGATTCCTTAACCTCTGCACCAAACTTTTCCTGTTTGGTGGCCTGGGGGGGTGGGGAAGGATGGTTCTGTGTAAGTGGCAGGCGCACACGCGAACGCCGCTCACACAAATGGGGCTTTGTGAGTGAGTATGAGCAGCCACCAGTTGCACAAGTAGAGCTGTGTGCGGGCGGCCGTCAGTTGCATAAGTGGAACTGTGCACTCACATGGACTGCCCATTGCTTGTGCGATCTGGTTCCGAACTATCCATGACCGGGAGTTGGGGATCCCTGCTCTACACCAAACTGGCTCTCTGCATATGTTTAGGTTGGGGGTTTTTTGTGTGTGTTCAAAAACTGCTACAAGCCAGTTTGCTTGACTCTGCGCAGTTTACAATTTCAAAACAATAAACACAACTAAAACAATAAAAATATTTAAAACAATAATACCCAAAATAAATATACACAGCAGTTGAGATAATAAACCATATAGTTAACACCGAAGCCAAAATAAAAGAGAGGTTTAGCACATTTAGCACTCCAGACTCTAGAAAGACAGCTAGGTTTTTAAAACCTTTACAATAGGCCAACAGAATTACTTTTGAGAAGAAGGTCTCTGAGTTGGTGTAAGACTTTATTATACTGGTGCCACTGACTAGGCCAGTGATGGCTAACCTTTTTACCATCGCGTGCCAAAAGTGGGGGAGTGCGGGATGGTCGTGCGCATGCGTGCCCACACCGATAATTCTATGTGCCCTGCCCCCCCCATGCATGCGCCCAACCCCCCCATGCTCCCCCGCTTTTAGCATGTTATGGCACGGTGGATCCTGTATGTCTGTTTTTTGCCCTCCCCAGGCTCCAGAGGTTTTTCTAGGAGCCTGGGGAGGGCAAAAACAGCCTCCCCCACCCTCCCGGAGGCCCTCTGGAGGCTGGAAACAGCCCATTTGCTGACTTCCGGTGGGCCCAGAAGGCCCGAAAATCAGCTGGCCAGTGCGCGCATGCGTGCTGGAGCTGAGCTACGGAAACGCTCATGTGCCCACCAATATGGCTCCATGTGCCACCTTTGGCACACGGGCCATAGATTCACCATCACGGGACTAGGCTATATACCACTTCAGTGATTGCAGAATTTTATTATTTTTGGGCACATAAATGGGGGTCCCTTTTCGCTCCTAGGGATGAATATTATCAATCGCTACACAGGTAGTCCTCGATCTACGACCGCAGTTGAGCCCAAAATTTATGTTGTTAAGTGAGACATTTGTTAAGTGAGTTGCCCCATTTTACGATTTTTCTTGCCACAGTTGTTAAGTGAATTACTTCAAGCTGACAAGTTAGTAAGCCAGTTGTTAAGTGAATCTGGCTTCCCCATTGACTTTGCTGGTCAGAAAAGGGGGATCATGTGACCTTGAGCCACAGCGATGGTCATAAATATGAACCAGTTGCCAAGCTGGTATTTTGATCACATGATCATGGGGATGCTGCAAAGGTCGTAAGTGTGAAAAACGGATCATAATTCGCTTCAGTGCCGTTGTTACTTTGAACGGCCACTAAACGATCTGTTGTAAGTCAAGGACTACCTGTATATTGTTTCAGTGGGAAGTTAAAAACCTCTCAGGTGCTATCTGTTGACATACTCTGATTCCAGGATTCCAAGTTACAACTCGACTTGTTTTTTTTTTTCTTGGAAAGATGAGAAGTAGGGTGATGTAAATACATGTGAGAAGGGATTATGACATTCATAGGATGTCCTACGAATGCTGAGCTGCCATATTAAATTGTCATGAGTTATAGAGCTGATTCTAATTTGCATGGATTTGGCAATGACTAATCCTCTTTAAAACGCCGCCCTACTCCCACGTACACACCCTGTTAATGGCTTACGCTATATTTACAAGAGTAATTTATTTAGGATTGGGATAACAAAACCTGAAGTCCAGCAGAGCTGGAGCACATCGATTTCGCAAAGACTGCTCTTTAGTGGCAATTCCTAGATCAGCAAGGTATGTCAAGAACTGGAATCCTGCCTTGGCTAAATTAAATTTAGTGTTTTAGATTAACCTCAAGGATGATAGTAACAGAATAAGAGAGTTGGAAGGGACATTGGAGGTCTTCTAATCCAACCCCCTGCTTAAGCAGGATATCCTATATCATTTTAGACACATAGTTGTCCAGTCCCTTCTTAAAAACCTCCAGTGATGGAGCACCCATAACTTCTGAAGGCCAGCCTTTCCTCTGGTTAATTGTCCTCACTGGTAGGAAATTCCTCCTTAGTTTCAGGTTGCTTCTCTACTGGATTAGTTTCCATCCATTGTTTCTTATCTTGCCTTCTGGTGCTTTGGACAATAGGTTCACCTTCTCTTCTTTAGATACAGTTTAACAGAGTTGGAAGGGACCTTGTAGGTCATCTAGTCCACCCCCTCCCCCGCCCAAACAGACCCTACACCATTTTTGACAGATGACAGCCCAGTCTCTTCTTGAAAGCTGCCATGGGGTGAAGCTCCCACAACTTCTGAAGGCAAGCTGTTCCATTGGTTGATTGCTCTCACTGTCAGAAAATTTCTCCTTATTTCCAGGTTGAATCTCTCCTTGTTCCTTGTTCCTTGTCTGGCCTTCAGGTGCTTGACCCCTTCCTCTTTGTGACAGCTCCTCAAATATTAGAACGCTGCTATCACGTCACCCCTACTCCTTTTGTCACTAGGCTAGTGAAAAGTAGCAAGTGTGTAAATAAAGGAAAAAGAATAGTTCCGTTGTCTACTGAATCCAGTTTTTCTTCATCAACCAAACTTCAATTGTGTGGAGAAGTTAGTTTGCCAAGCCTCTGTGTGATGACTGTCACCACTAAGTGAGACTGGATTTTGAAGACTCAAGTCAATTAATATAAATTAGGGCTATGCAGGGTTTTGGATTTGAAGGCAGTTGAGGTTTTTTTGGCACATAAGTATGTTTATATCCTCTTTCAGCAATTCCTTATATTAAATGACTGTTCTTCCAAGTTTGTGCTACTGTTGTTGAAGCAGCTTTAAGGAGATACCAACAGAGGCTGTGTGAGCATCTCTGTGATCTATTCTTTTTAAATCCTAACAGCATACTCCTCTGGTAAATCACTATACTGTATAAGATAAAGATGTGGTGATTTGTATGTTAATAGTAATACTCATCCACATGTGAGCCGGAAGCAACCTCTCATCTTTTTTCTAATTTATCCCAGCCCAGCATGTCCCACAGGATTTGAGGGACAAAAATCCTTCTGACCTGACCGTTGAATGGAGAAAGACAATTTGTCCAACAGAGGCACTTTAAGACCTGAGCAGATGCCGTTAAGTGATGAGGTGACAATTGGACTGGTAGACGCAAAACCTATCTCCAGCAGTACCAGCAAGAGGAAGAGAAAAAGTTCTCTTTCTGGGATGAACATCTGTGAGAACAGCCTCAGAAGTTCTGGGGAGCAAGTTGAGATGGTCGGCTGTGCAGAAGGGCCACACGATCGGTCACCCGAAAGGGTGCAAGACAAAGACAAAATAGCTTGCGAGCTCTTAGGAGCCACCGCTCCTTCTAGACTTTTTCCTGGGCCAATCTTGAGCCCGAAGAAGCGAAAGCTGATTTTGCATATCGATTTGAACAACACCATCCTGGTTTCTGATGCAATTACCAAACAGGACCCCAGTGCGGCTTTAAACTATTACCTGAGTACAGTGACCTGGGGAAAACTTAGCCACACAGGTAAGATCGTTTGGTATGTTTGGGAATTCACATCTTCAGTTTTGGGCCTGGGATAGATTTAAAAAAAGAAAAACCAATCATTGCAATTATGAACTAAGAATTTCATGCCGAAAAACGCCATTGGGCAAGAAATAAAAACACGTGCAAATAGTCCTCGATTTATGACCGTAATTGGGCTCAGAATTTCTGTCGCTAAGAAATGCAGTCGTTCAGTGAGTTGCACCAAATTTTATGACCTTGCTGGGGTTGATAAGCAAATTCTCATGGTCATGAAGCGAAGCATGCAATTGTCAACGCTTTCCCCATTGGCTTTGCTTGTTGGGAGCCCCTTAGGAAGGTTGCAAATGGTGATGTTATTTATTTATTTATTGTGTGTGTGTGTGTGCGTACCCTGTTTCCCCGAAAATAAGACCCAACCAGAAAATAAGTCCTAGCATGATTTTTCAGGGTGCTCATTATTTATTTATTTATTTATTCATTCATTCATTCATTCGATTTATATGCCGCCCTTCTCCGGAGACTCAGGGCGGCTTACAATGCATTAAGCAATAGCCTTCATACTTTTGTATATACCTGCTTAGTAGGGCTTTTTGCCCCACCCCCAAGCGTTGTTCTATTTTATACAAAGTCAGCTTATTGCCCCCACAAACCGGGTCCTCATTTTACCTACCTTGAAAGGATGGAAGGCTGAATCAACCTTAAGCCTGGTGAGAATTGAACGCGCAGTAATTGCAGGCGGCTGGCAGCTAAGTGCTACTTTAACAGCAGTTTAGTCTGCTGCGCCACCAGGCTCCTTCTAATATAAGACTTACCCCCAAAATAAGCCCCAGTTAAGATTGCCAGTCGGATGCATTTGGTACCATATTTTTCCCAAAATAAGACTTAATCATAAAATAAGCCCGAATGCGTCTTTTGGAGCAAAAATTAATATAAGACCCGGTCTTATTTTGGGGGAAACACATTACATACATACATACATACATACATACATACATATACATGCATACATACATTTTATAGGCCACCTATCTTACTTCAAGGTGACGCTGATGCTGTGACTGTCATAAATGCATGCCAGTTGCCAATTGCCCACATTTTGATCACATGACCACGGAGATGCTGTGGTGGTCGTAAGTGTGAGGATTAGTTATAAGTATGAGGACCAACCGCAAATTACCTTTTACATGTCGTTATAACTTCATTAAAAAAAATGGTCAGAATCTGATGACTACTGGTATATCCTATATTGTTTTTTCTCTGGAAAATAACTTGTGTTGTATGGATGGAGGTGAAAATGGATGGATTTCCCAGAACATTATGGAGCCAAATAGTTTGGGGAGAAATATAGGAGACATTTTTTAAAAAAATATTCTCCAAAATTATGCTGGAATTTTACTGCTTGTCAATGAGAATTTCTTGCACACTGTTTTCTTGATATCAGGTTTTTCATATTCTGCTCACAGATACCTTGAGGACTATAAGCAATGCGTTTGAAATTCTTTCTCCAAAATCTCTGCTTCTAATAATCCCATCAGTTAGGCTTTTCCCTATAATTGTATACTGTATAAAATTAATAAATGCGCATTAGCCTCACTGAAAATATTCTGAGTGCGAAACAAGGCCATTTAAAGCTTGAAAACTTCCAGTGAAGTCTGAATAACCCACTTCATCTATTTCAAGCTTGAGTTGTTTTGAGTTCAGAATGTTTTGTACAGTTTTATGCCAAGTGCATTTTGTTCTGCTTCAAAAGTGGCAATCATTTCTTTTCTCTTGAAAGAAGAGTTTCATTGCTTTTTAGGAGAGATTTTAAAAGCTATAAGGCAGTGATGGCTAACCTTTTTGCCATCGTGTGCCAAAAGCAGGGGTAGTGGGGGGGATTGCACGTGCCCGTGCCCACACCCATAATTCAATATGCCCCGTCCTCCCACGCATACACGCGTGACCCCCCCCTGCTCTCCCCCCGTTTTTGTCACGCGATGGCATGGTGGGCCCGGTAGGCGCATTTTTTGCCCTCCCCAGGCTCCAGAGCCTTTCTAGGAGCCTGGGGAAGGCAAAAACAGCCTTCCCACCTCCCCCGGAAGCCCTCCGGAGGCCCAGAAACAGCCCGTTTCCCGACTTCCAGTGGGCCCAGAAGGCCCGAAAATCAGCTGGCCAGTGTGCACATGCGTGCTGGACTGAGATAGGGCAACGCTCGCGTGCCCACAGATATGGCTCCATGTGCCACCTGTGGCACCCGTGCCATAGGTTCGCCATCACGGCTATAAGGTATTATAAAAAACTAGATGATGTTTCACAAACAGTAGTCTTGGGGTCCTCGTTGCTCTTGGAGCTTGGTGGTTTTCTTGCAGATGTTTCATTTCCAAACTACCGTGTTTCCTCGAAAATAAGACCCAGTCTTATTTTCTTTTCAGCCCCAAAATAAGCACTGGGTCTTATTTTGGGGGGATGTCTTACCCGTTTACCTTAGAACCACTGCAACCACGCCTCCCACGTCCTGACACCTGTTGCACTGCTCCCCGATTTCTGCGGCCACTCACAGCCATTCGTGGCCAGACGCCACATGGTGCCATCGCTCGCGGTAGGAGGCTGCGTGGCATGTTGTGTCATTGCGCAAGTGAGTGGCGATACCAGCACAACGAGCCATGCGGCATCTGGCCACGAGCGGAAGTCGGGCAACGGTGTGACAGGTGTCAGGGAATGGTAGCCGGGGTTGCAGTGGTCCTAAGGTAAGCGGGTAAGACATCCCCAGAAAATAAGACCTGGAGCTCCACCCCCTCATCCCTGCCCTAGCTTGATTTTTACACCTGTGCCTCACCCCACCTCATACAACCAGATGGTGGGTGGGACTTATTTTTGGCTTATATTAGGTGCAGGCATGAAAATCGGACTAGGGCTCGTTTTGGGGGTAAGTTGTATTTTCAGGGAAACACAGTAAGGAATCTCATCAGTGCACTGATGATGTGTCAGGGAATGTAGATTTAATAGCTGTAAAATGATGGAAGGTTGTAAGCGGAGGCAACTGAAAGCTGATGCAATGGGAATGAGGCAGCATGGTTACTGCCACGTTAAGAAGCTGGGTAAGAAGTTGCCTATATAAGGGAAGCCATTAGAGGGCTTCTTCCTTCTCCTCATGTTCTCTCTCGTAGTGTATCTCATTGCTCTCCTTGAGTCTGTAGCTGTATGATAAAGTATTTAACCACATATATGTATGTAGATATTTAGCTGTATATAAACCACTGTTAATTATCTAAAGGCTGTGTGTGCTGTGTGCTGTGTTTTGCTCTTGGGTTTATCTCATAATACTAGTTACGCTGCCTAAACTAAGACATGATGTTACCTAGTCTGGAAATGAAACATCTGCAAGAAAACCACCAAGCTCCAAGAGCAACAAGGACCCCACAGTTTAACCCTGAGCTACAAATATTCTCTTCTATTGATACAATACTATGTTTTGCAGCATGTTGAGACTTTTTGAACTTGGAATTGAAAAGTTATTTTCGTTCAAGCTCAAGCCATTTTTTTTCCTCCCATCTTTTACGTTTATGTTTTACAGTCAATTGATTTGATTGAAATTGGATTGTTGTGAGCTGTCCAGAGTTGGGTAGCATATGGGCCAGGGGTCAGCAACCCGCGGCTCTGGAGCCTCATGTGGCTCTTTCATCCCTCTGCTGCGGCTCCCTGTTGCTGGTCAGCTCCACAGTTGATAGGGCTTACGGTTAGGACAGGTAGAGGAAAAAGGATGCCGTGCTAGGAGGAGACTCTATGGTGGGGGAACCAGACTTCTGGTTGGCAGAGGAAAAAGGATGCTGCACTAGGAGGAGACTTCCGGTTGGCTCCAGAATTGAATGGGGGCTTCCGGTTAGGACCTTTGTGGCTCTTTGAGTGTTTAAGTGCTGACCCCTGATATAGGTGGCGTTATTACAGACCACGAGAGGTTAACGCTGCAGTTTTATCCACACCTATTTGGAAGTAAGCTTCTGAACTGAGGATTTATTGCTGAGTAGCTATGCAGAAAATTACTCTGTGAAGGACTTTCACAGTTCCATTATTACATTGTCCCAGAATGGTAATGTATGTGATGCAGGCAGTCCTTGACTTATGACCACAATTAACCCCGACATTTCTGTTGCTAAGCAAGACAATTGTTAAGTGAGTTCTTCCCCATTTTATGACCTTTCTTGCTTTAGTTGTTAAGTGAATTACTGCAGTTGTTAAATTAGTAACACGGTTGTTAAGTGAATCTGAGGTCACAAAAGGTAATCACAGGAGTCCTCCCCCCCCCCCCCCCCCCCCCCGGGCAGGACACTGCAACCCTCATAAATACATGCCAGTTTGCCAAGCGTCCAAATTTTGATCATGTGACCATAGGATTGCTGCAACGGTCTTAAGTGTGAAAAATGGTCATAAGTCACTTTTTTTCAGTGCCATTGTAACTTCAAACAGTCACTAAAGGAATGTTGTATTTCAAGGATTATCCGTGCTTGCAACAGTGTGCCTTGAAGTACCTTTTTTGAGTCTTGATTCTAATCTAGAAACCTGGGATGTCAAGCAGGGGGGGGCTTCAAAAATTTTAGTGAGGGGTTCTCTGCCTGGTTGCTGGGCGGGTGTGGCCATGGTGGGCGTGGCTAGTTGGCCTCCTGCACTACGGCCGGGGTGGGGGGGCATTTTTGCCCTCCCTGGGCTCCGGAGGCTTTCCTCAAGGCTCTGGGAGGGCGAAAATGGCCTTCCAGGCTCCGGAGGTCCTCTGGAGGCTGGAAACGGGCCTGTTTCTGGCTTTTCCGAACTTCCGGTAGGCCTGTTTTTCACCCTCCCTGAACCTCTGCGCATGCCCTGCACTTTCCTGCATCCAAAACGGGCCACGTGGCGACTCCTGGAAAGGGAGGGGAAGGCAGGGCAGGGCCAGCCAGGAGTGGGATTTGGGGAGTTCTCCAAACTGCAGAGTATCTTAGCTAGAGGTTCTCCCGAACCCCTGCAAACCCCCAGCAGCCCACCCCTGATGTCAAGCCTCTGGTCTTTACAGTCCCAGAACTCGCCTGAATTGCCGTTTTGCTTATGAAAAAGTTCTGGAAAACATGAAAGCTGTTTTTTCTCTCTTTTCGGATTGTTCGGTTTATCTCAAGAAAGCTGATATATCCAGCTATGAACATTATGTTAATTGTAGTTTTAAGAAGGTTATCTCTTCCCTCTAGCCTGCCTGTGGTGGTGTGTGCTTTTTTGGGAAAGCTGGTGGTTTGGGCCGTGTTTTGTGTCATGAATAAATAATATGTAGTATTTATGTAGCTTTTTATTTTTAGTATTTTCAACCTCGGGGGCATATTATCTCAGTCATACAATACTACAGAAAATCTTCTACTAGAGATCAGTCCTTCTTCCACGCTGCTCATTTTATCTCACCTGAATCAGGTTAAACAAGAGCACTGTACACTTAGGTACAGTTAGTCCTCGACTGATAACCATTTGTTTAGCAACTGTTGAAAGTTACAACGATGCTGGAGAGTGTGACTTACAACTAGTCCTCATACTTATGACTGTTGCAGCATTCCCACAGTCACATGATCTCAATTTGGACACCTGGCAACCGGCATAGACTTGCAACAGTTGCAGGATCGTGGGATTGACAAATGCACGCAATTCATATTCCTGAGTTTTCGCGTAGATCAGGGGTGTCAAATGGGTGGCCTGCGGGCTGGATGCGTCACGCCCAGGCCACGCCCACCCCAACTCCGTGAAGGGAAAAAACATCGTGAAACGTCACGTGACGGCAATGTGACCAGAGATGGTATTCAGCCGGTTCAGACCGATTCAGATGAACCGGTAGCAGAAATTTTAACTAGTTCGGAGAACCGGCAAATACCACCTCTGGCTGGCCCCACCTCCGCCCACTTGGTCGCCCAGTCACTGCTCACTCCCACCTGCCCGCTCGCCCTGCCCCACCCACTCGCCCCACCTGCTTGCCCCGCCCCGCCCAGTCACTCCTCACCTCCCCAGCATAGCACACTGCGTGGCTCCTTGTGTTGACCACACAGTCTCTACTCTGCGGGTTGCCTACTTTCCAACGCAGTGCCTGAGCCCTAACTGAGCGGCCCTGATCTGCCTGCCTGGGTAAGTAAGTCTGCGAATCGCGCTAGGCCCCCTCAACCATCCCCAGCCTCTAGCTTGCCTGGCTGGCTTCGCCGCCTAGACTGCATTGGCACTGCGGCCTAGCTAGCTGCCACCCCTCCTCCATCCCCGGAGCTTGCCTGGCTGGCTTTGCTGCTGTGGCTCCATCCCATGTGGCGCTGTGACGTGTGTCGCCGTGGGTTTGACACCCGTGGAGTAGATAGAGCACCCAAGAGCTCTTTACCTAATCAAGAGGGATCCTGGACTTAGAGAACCGTGGTTGCATTTAACTGCTACTAAGGAAATAAGCCATCATTCCTTATCTTGGAAAAGGCTCCCCACCTAGCAACAGGAGCAGCTGCAACCAAGAGGAGCTGTGTGCGCATTTCCTCACAGTTCTCAGGGCTGTTCATCTCTCTTGTTTCATCTTAACATTATGTGGGCTGACTATTTAGTATTAAAACATCCTGCCTGTGCCTGACAGATTGGTTGAAAACAATTTAATTCTATTTGACTATTAGCAGTTGGTAGGCATTTGTTTGATATTGTTAATACAGTGTCTAGCACAATAGTAACAGAGCCTAATACATGTTAAACACATTATAAATAAAGAGCTGCAGCAGAGTAAATGAGAAGAAAGCAGGAAAGGGAAGAGAGGCTGGGTCACATCATTACAAAAAAAGATGTTGAGACTTTGGAAGAAGTGCAAAGAAGAGCAACTAAGATGATTAAAGGCCTGGAGTAGAGGACCTCCAAGGTCCCTTCAAGCTCTATTCTGATTGATTGATTGATTGATTGATTGATTGAGATTTGGGTTTGGCCAATCTGGAGAAAAGAAGGACTAGGGGGGACATGATAGCAGTCTTCCAGTATCTGGGGGGCTGCCCCGAAGAAGAGGGGGTCAAATTATTCTCCAAAGCATTTGAAGGCGGGACAAGAAGCAACAGATGGAAACTAATCAAGGAGAAAAGCAACCTGGAATTAAGGAGAAATTTCCTGACAATTAGAACACTTAACCAGTGGAACTACTTGCCACCAGAAGTTGTGGGTGCTCCATCACTGTAGGCTTTTAAGAAACTGGACAGTCACTTGTCTGAAACGGTATAGGGTCTCCTGCTTGAGCAGGGGTCTGGACTAGAAGACCTCCAAGGTCCCTTCCAGCTCTATTCTGATTGATTGATTGATTGATAGATAGATTGATTGATTGAGTTCTGTTCCTGGAGAAGTGGTGGGCATCAGCAGAAAGGATTTTGAAAAGCATCATAGTAGATTTGGAGCAGTTTTGTGTTAACCGAAGATTGCAAAGGAAGCAGTGGAACTTAATAAGTGTTAAGTTTAAATGATGGCACCAACAGCTGATGGGCACTCGGCTTCTTAGCAAGGAATAGATTCTGCCTTAAAGAGCTAGACTGCTGAGTTTCTTATTTGCCTCTTTAAAAGCTGAGTCAGGAAGCTGCTGTGCTTATAACAGAAGCATCACCTTGATAGGACCAATGACATTTGAGACTAAAGCAGATATACACTGTGATACTTATTCCACTTTTAACCCACCATTGGCCTGTAAGGTTTTATTTCCCCCAGTTCTAATTTTCACAGTTCCCAGAGGAAATAGGCTAGCTCGATGTTTTTCAAAGTTGGCAACTTTTAAAATGTGTGGACTTCAACTCCCAGAATTCCTCAGCCACATGAGGAATAGCGGTTGGGCAATTCTGGGAGATGAAGTCCACAGTTGCCAAGGTTGAAAAAGTACTGGCTAGGGAATGACAAATAATTCAAGAGCCTTAGTCCCTTCAATGCTGAATGGGGCTCATCTAGGGACTTCCTGGTTTTAGGTTAACAGTATAAATCAGAGGTCCTCAAACTTGGCAGCTTTAAGACTTGTGGACTTCAACTCCCAGAATTCTCCAGCCAGCTATGCTGGGAGCTGAAGTCCACATAATTCTGGGAGTTGAAGTCCACAAGTCTTAAAGCTGCCAAGTTTGAAGACTTCTGGTATAAATAGACCTGTGCAACTTTCATTTGCATAAAGCTTTAAACCAGGCTATATACAACCAATTAATAACTACATTTCAAAACTAAACGGGGGAGTGGGGTGAATGGATATTGAAGGAAGTTGAAGGAAGTTTTAAGAAGCAAAATGGGTGTCTTAAGTCTTTGCGCTCATTTTGCTCCTTAATTACGCAACTCCTGTCTTCCCCCACTTACATCCACATAGATAAAAAGGCCAAAATCTGTTGGCCCACTCTAATTGGGGTATCCTTTTGGAGTCACCTTCCCACCGAAGTAGTTCCGTATTTTCCGGCGTATAAGACGACTGGGTGTATAAGACGACCCCCTACATTTCCTATTAAAATATAGGGTTTGGGCTATACTCGGCATATAAGACGACCCCCGACTGTTGAGAGGATTTTCCTGTGTTAAAAAGTAGTCTTATACGCCAGAAAATATGGTACCTATATTTCTACTCACATTTACATGGTGTTTTGAACTGTTAGATGGGCAGGACCTGAGGCAAAACAAGTGTTAATTTGGTTGTGTTCAGTCTCAACCTGCATTTTTCACCATAGCTCAATTCATGTTAAAAATAAAATCAGTACATACTTTAAATTTATACTTCTGGGACATATTTTGATATAGAAACTGTTAGGGATGGAAATGAAGAATTATACCTATTGGGGGTAACAAAGGATTAACAGTTTGCAGTTTAAAAGTTAGACTCTGTCCACTGAGGAGTTACTAAATTGGTTTATGTCACCCATGTGGGATTGCTGTCCATAATAAGCTGTATGCCCAAATAGGTTTGAAAAAAAGCTTTGAAGTTCTCAGGCCATTTTATAATTGCCAGCAGCCATTTATCTTTCTCTGGTTGAAGTACAGGAGTTTGAGGGATGGTAAGGACCATTAAAGATCCATTTCTGTTGTCCAGCTGGTTCTGTTCCCTGGCGATAAGGATGTACTGGTAATTCAGGGGAACATAGAGATGGATGGAGAACAAAACTGTTTGTGGGAGGTCATTGCGGGATACAAATACATCATATAGGTGAGGGGATCCTTGGTACTCTCTTGCTTGTTTTCTTGCAGTCTTTTCATTACCTTGACTAGGTAACATCATCAGTGCTAGTAAGGAGTGCTGTTTGCTGTCGGTGTATATTCTGGTGTCTTGTCTGTGTGGGTGGGAGCGGTCTTAGGGATTCTTTGGTTGAGCTGTTTTCCAATGGTTCTTTGACAATCCTAGACCAGGCCAAATCCAAAAATGCCAGGGAATTTCTAGAAGCCTGGCAATCTGACAAATCAGCCATCAATAGACACATAGAAATTAACAATTTGGACCAGGGTGAAATGCTCCCGGTTTGGACTGGATCGCCTGATCCGATAGCGATGAAGGCGGGTGGTTTGGAGAACCGGTAGCAAAAATCCCTGCCCCCCCGCCCAACTTTTTTTAAAAAAAATTTAAAGCATTTTTTCTACAACCTCTTCGGTCGAAAAAATGCTTTTAAAAGTAAAAAAAAAAATAGCCTCTGATGATCGCACGGCTCAGCTGGGATCGTCAGAGGCTTTTAAAGAGGTTGTAGGAAAAAATGCTTTTAAAAGCCTCCGACGATCCCAGCTGAGTTGCCTGATCGGCAGAGGCTTTTAAAAGAAAAAAAGCCTCTGCCGATCAGGCAACTCAGCTGGGATCGCCAAAGCCTTTTGAAGAAGTTGTAGAAAAAATGGTTTTAAAAAAAATAATTAAAAAATTGGCCACGCCCACTCAGCCACATTACCCCGCCACCAAGCCATGCCCACAGAACCGGTAGTAACAAATTTTAGATTTCACCACTACTTTACAACCACATGGCTTAGCGATGGAAATTCTGGTCCCAGTTATGGTTGTAACTCAAGGACTCCCTGTGTTTTGACGTAGAGCTTCATTTGCCCCTTTCCTTTCTCTTCTAGGGGAGTGGCAGTGGGTCAGTGAGTCTCCCTCTTTGCATCCTCCCTGCCAAGGCGCTGTGAGTTTCTATTCTCAGTATGGCCGCAACACCAAATTCACAGAGTCGCCCTGGGGGAAGACATTCCGGGACCTTCACAGACAACACTTGAAGCTGCTAGAGTGGCAGGGTCAGCCTCACCCTCAGCTCTCCATCAAAGGTGAGCTGGCCAGGCACTATCACTTGGTGCTGCCTTCCTTCTTCTGCCTCCTGGAAAGCTTGCATCGAGAAGGGAGGGAGTTTGCGGTCATCTTTCGTACCTTCGGCACAGATCTGCCTCGTGTCCTGCGGGCGGTGAGCTGCGCCCTGGAGGGGCAGCACCCCGGCTTCCCTGCCCTGGGAAGAATCTCGGTGAGTGGGCAAACAGAATCCTCCCTTTTGTTTAACGTTGCTGGAGTGATGTTGAATTTTTTGGGCCAACTTGGCAGATGTTTCAGCTCTTTTAATCAAGATGCTCTAGAAAAGAATGTCGCTATTAACTTGTTCTGAGAGAGTAGCATGCCCTTCTTTCCAATGTACCGTATTTTTCCGTGTATAAGACGCTACTTTTTCTTAAAAATATTTACTTGAAAATGGAGGGGCATCTTATACACCGGGGAGGGGGCGGTGGTGAGAGGAGAAGGTGTGGCCCCGTCCTCCAACTCCGCCGCACATGCTGGATGAGCCTCCCACAACGGCCAACCTGACCTTGGGCAAACTAGTTGTTAAATTACAACCCCCACAACCTCCCCGCTATCAAAGTGGATCCTGGGCGCTGCAATGGAGAAATGAGAAATGGGAGTGGTCAGCATGAGGGATGGAGGAGGAGCAGAGAGAAGAAAGAGGGAAAGCAGTCTCCTTCTCTTGCGCCAGCCGCTCTGTTTCCTATTTCTCCATTGCAGAAAAGTGGAGGGGCGGCTTATACATGGGGGCGGCTTATAGATGGAAAAATACAGTATTCTCTTTTTTAGCCTTTTCTTGAAAAGGCTCATTGGTTCAAATTTGATTGATTTTTAAACAGAGAGTGGCACAGAAATAATTTATTTTAACCAGTTCTTTCTGCAAAATAAGCTCCCGATAGATGGGAGACGTTCTTGTTGGGCTTCCTTCGTGTGAGATTGTAGATCTGAAACTATGCAAGGAGAAATCCTACCTCTCTTGCAGATGGATCCTTCCTTTTTTTTTTTTCTGGGAGGTGAACAGAAGAAATTAAATCCCACAGGATGGGGTTCTCTTAAGTCGGAAGACACATGGGTCCTCTATTAGACTGATGGATTGATTATGTGCCTTAAGGTCACTATTTATATATTATTTGTTGCTGAGGGATCCTGTCCTGAAAGGAAAATGTCTGCTGACTTTGGTGGACTTGTTTAGAAAGACAGTTTTTGATTCTTCTACAAAAAGATTATGATATGTAGGATTGCAGAGAATAATCCCAAATAAAGGTCATGGTTTGTTAAAAATTCAAAATGCAAAAAAATGGTCATAAGACACTTTTTTCAGCGCCATTGTAACTTCAAACAATCTTTAAATGAATGGTTATAACTTGAGGACTGCCTGCAATTGCAAGTCCAGGTGGAATACATCAAATAACACTACCACACAAACAAAATTTTGAAAATAAAATAACCAAAACCAAAATCCCTAAACCAACATCTGATTTGTTTATATTGGTTGTAGACCAACATAAAATAGTCATTGTAATATAGGACTATTTTTTAAAAACTAAATCATATTGATAGCAATAGCAATAGCACTTAAACTTATATACTGCATCACAGTGCTTTACAGCCCTCTCTTAGTCAGAGTCAGCATATAGTCCCCAACAATCTGGATCCTTATTTTACCCACCTCAGATGGATGGAAGGCTGAGTCAACTTTGAGCCGCTCAGAATCAAACTGCTGGCAGTCGGCAGAATTAATCTGTAATGCTGCATTCTAAGCACAAGGTAAAAAAAATGGATGTGAAATTACAAAATATAGCATGATGACATAACTCCAGATTCAGAAAACAAAATTCTCCTTCTTTAATTGGTAATTGAATTTTTTGCAAAGATATTTTTGGAATCAAAGAACCCCATAGAAATTTTCTAAACAAAGAATTTCATTTCAACCCTGAGCTATAAAAAATATCCTTTAAAGAATTTATTTCCTGAAAATATTTGCCGGATACAAAAGCTGCAATTCCTCTTAGAATATAAATTATTCTAGGAATAATAATTCATTTTGAGAGCCTTCATCTTTCCCCATCTATCAATATCTGGAGTAACCACAATATATATTTTATTTACATTGCATGTTGCTATCTGAGTTATATCTTTTGGCATAAAGATCCCTAGCTATGTAATGGATTCCATACAAAAATAGAAATAATAATAATAATAATAATAATAATAATAATAATAACAACAACAACAACAACAACAACAACAACAATAACCGTGTTGCTAAGATCATTCACTGGAAATTGTGCCAGAAATTTGGATTTGAGTACAGCAAAAACCACTGGGAACATCAGGTTGAGAAAGTTTTAGAGAATGAGAAACTCAAGATCTTGTGGGACTTCAGGATTCAGACTGACAGGCACTTGGTCCACACACACCTGAGATAACAATAGTTGAAAAGAAAAAAGTATGGTTCATTGACATTGCAATACCTGGTGATGCACGGATTGAAGATAAGCAGCAAGAAAAAATCACAAAGTACTGGGACTTGCAAATTGAAGTTGAGCGACTGTGGAAAAAGAAATTGTGTGTTGTCCCGATTGTAATTGGAGCCCTTGGAGCAATACCCAAAGGGCTACCCCGCTATTTAGAAATTCTAAATTTACTGGACTTGAACATTTTAACTCTGCAAAAAGCCATCTTACTTGGAACAACTTACATCCTCCGACGATACCTTAACAGTTCCTAGGTCCTTGGTTAGGACTCGAGCTGCTGAGCTATTAACCAGCCTCAAAGGCTGTGAATCTCACTAAAGATTAACCAATAATAATAATAAATATTAATAAAACTGTTCTACTTGGGACATTGTACATCTTAAGAAGGTACTTGGTTGATATCCAGGACGCTGGCAGCAACCCATATCAACCATGAGCACCAGTCAATGGTATTTGTGATGCATTTTTGAATGTTCAGTTGACTGAGTTTCATATTTAATGAATAAAGATAATAATAATAATAATAATAGCCTTTATTATCATTGTATATCATGTATACAACGAAATTGGTTTAGCCTCTACTGGTGGAATCCATAACAGAAAACACAAGACAACATGAATAGTATATAGAGACTAATCCTTATACAAGTAATTGGGGGGGAAAAACTAGTCATACGTTTCCATATGTACGTGGAGTGATTGTGATTGTGTTTAATATTCCTTAAACGGATGGATAAACAATTTTTCACTTAAAGGCATCGGTTCCAATTTGGACTATTTAATAGAGTAACTATTTTGCTAAAGGCATTAATCCTTTGCATTAACGCTGGGATAGTATTATAAGGTTCAGAAATAAACAAAAGAATGTCACCTAAAAATAAAACCCATTTTTTATTCAAAGGACTTCTATCCTTCTCTATAGATCTCCCTATGATGTCTAATAGCATAAGCTAAGAGTTCCGTGCAAATATTAAAAAGCTTCCTTGTCTAGTTCCTCTAAATAATGAAAAAAAAATGGGAGAAAAACATGCCATTAATCTTCACTTTAGATATTGGCGATTCATATTAGTCTGTTTTATGAACTCCGTAGCAAATTATTTAGTGCAGTAAGAGTGCAATGTTTATGTATTTTATCAAAGACCTTTCCAGGATCTTACTTGAGCTTTATTTTTATTCAAATCTATTAGATCAAAGGCTGCTCTAATGTTATCTGCTGCTTGCCCAGTTTTTACAAACCCTGCTTGGTCATTGTTAATAACAAACTGTACCACTTGCTGTAATCTATTTGCCTGCACTGCTGTTAAAAATCTTTGTAGCAACGTCAATTAATGAGATTGGATGATAATGAGCACATTGAATACCATCATTACCTGCTTTTAAAATAATGGTAATATAAGCCTGATTAAACGCCGGTGATAAAAATTCCCTTATCAAATATCGCTTCATATACGACCTTAGCCTTTATCCACTTAGAGAGAGGTGGCCTTTTCTATTCCTTCTGGTCGCGTTTCTTAAATTCCCCTCTACTTTGATCATCTCAGGCTCTTTGAGGCCATCTAAGATTGGCGCTTTGAATAGTGTTTCTTCTATCTCCCTTGTTATTTTTCACTGCAGTTGCCTGTAGATCCTAGACTTGGAAAGATACGTTGCAGCAAGAAAAAAGTGGCGTTGAGCCATGGAGCCGAGCAGCTCTCCAGCGACGACGGATGCAGGAAAATGTATGCCTATTTCAGCTCCAGGGAAGGCATCACTGGTTTCCAGGACCACTTTGAATGGTGAGATATGTGCTTTCCTGTTGGCCTACTTTTATTTACAGTGGTTGGCTTTTTTAGCAACGAACACAGGTAATCCTTTCTTACTGACCGCCTTGTTTAGCAACTCTTTGAAGTTATGACAGTTTAAAACAGGGGTTCCCAACGAGACAATATTCCAGGGGGCACAAAAACCTGGGTTTAGATGTTTCAAAATCATAGTGTATATCAGGGGTGAAATGCTCCCGGTTCGGACCGGATCACCTGATCCGGTAGCGATGGCAGTGGGTGGTTTGGAGAACCGGTAGCAAAAATCCCTGTTCCACCCCACCCCCCTTGCCCATGCCCACCTGAGCCGCACGATCATCAGAGGCTTTTTTTTTTTTACATTTTTTCTACAACCTCTTCCAACGAAAAAATGCTTTTAAAAGTAAAAAAAAAAGCCTCTGATGATCGCGGGGCTCAGCTGGGATAGTCAGAGGCTTTTCAAAGCATTTTTTTCTGCAATCTCTTGGGCGAAGAGGTGGTAAAAAAAATGCTTTGACGATCCCAGCTGAGTTGCCTGATCAGCAGAGAGGTATTTTTTAAAAAGCCTCTCTGACGATCCCAGCTGAGTTGCCTGATCGGGCAGAGGCTTTTCAAAGCATTAGAAAAAATGCTTTGAAAAGTTTAAAAAAAAAAAAGTTGGCCACACCCACCCACTCACATTACACCCCCCCCCCACCAAGCCATGCCCATAGTAACAAATTTTACATTTCACCCCTGGTGTATATGCATAATTATATGCATATGTAATTATTTACTTTTGTAAGGGGTGCGAGCATATATCAGAAGCGTTCTAGGGGTGCGGGGTATAGGAAAGGTTGGGAACCCCTGGACTAAAAAAAAAGCTTGCAACCAATCCTTGATGTATGACCATTGCAGCATCCCATAGTCATGTGATTGCCATTTCTGTGCTTGGCAGGTGGCTTGTGACAAGCGGAGTTAATGGAGAACACAGAAGTAAAATTTTAAGTTGTGGTCCCATGAGGTTGCAGAGGTTTGATCAACAACCAAATGATGACATTAGTCCATCACGGTGGTGAAATGCACTTACCTTCGCTACCAGTTTGGAAATGTGAGCGTGAGCCTCTTCTGTGCATGCCCAGAGGTTCAAAAACGGGACGTAATGACGTCCTGGCGGGTGGGCGGAGCCTCCTACCACTGGCTCTACCGGTTCGCAGGAGCCAAATAGATCCGGCTGGATTTCACCGCTGGTCCATCATGGCCATGTGACATCATTATTGACTGCAATGCTTAAGCAACAGAATTGCCAGTCGCAACGATGGTTGCTAAATGAGGATTTATCTGTACGAACAGATTACAATCCAGTGAGATTTTTAAAATATTCTTCTTGTATCACACTAAAAATAAAAACTCCTATTAGTGTATATTTTCAGCCTGATGGAAGCCATTAATACTAAAACAATTACCCTTTTACCTTCTAACTGCAGTTCCACGGTTTTGTTTTGTTTTGTTTTTTTGCTGACAGATTGATTTGAGTCTTTCTTCTTTGGCATTTAATGGCCTTATCTCAGCCAAGATACGTGGAGTTATAAGTAGGGGGTTTTCTTGCTTCTATAACCTGCTGAGTCTGGTCCAGGAAATGGCTTTCCCCACCTGGTAGCCTTTAAATAAGTTTTACATTTTCTTTCCACTGACCATGCAATCTGCAGGGCACTGAGTTGGAGTAATTTAGTTTAAAGAGTCTTTTGTGAGTTAATCTTGCCCGGGAGGTATGCAACCTCTATTCAATCATAAATCAAGCTAGGTTTCTTAAAGAGTAATTCACCTGCCTTATGCTCTTTTATCAAGCTGTCTAATTTATTTGTAGCCTTTATTTGTCATTTGAAAAAAAAACCCTAGCTTTTGTACCATCTGAGCCTAGCTTAGTCACCGTATATATTTCTATTTCTAGTATACCTACTTAGTAACAGTACATATTTATATTTCTATGATCTTCAGTATAGTGTTTGTGAGCATCAGTTGTCCACTTGCAGTTTCCTGTGTGTCCACCAGGCCCTTTCTCATGCCTGACTTTTAAAATATTTGTCTAAATCAGGGGTCGGCAACCTTAAACACTCAAAGAGCCACAAAGGTCCTAACCCGGAAGCCCCGCATTCAATTCTGGAGCCTACTGGAAATCCAGTTCCCCCACCATAGAGTCTTCTCCTAGCGTAGCATCCTTTTTCCTCTACCTGTCCTAACCGAAAGCCTTATCAATTGTGGAGCCGACTGGCGACAGGGAGCCGCAGCAGAGGGATGAAAGAGCCACATGCGGCTCCAGAGCCACGGGTTGCTGACCCCTGGTCTAAATGAATGAATGAATAAATATATGGGAAAATGGAATGTTGCAAATTGCCAGCCTCAGTTATAATCTAAATTAGAATAGGACTTCTCAGCCCAATAGAGATGTTTTATATATTCATAAAAAATAATCATGTCGGATGGCTGCAGCCCAATGCTTTGAGACTGTTTCCTGCCCAAACCCCCCAAAACCAAAAGCTGGGGCTGCCAGCATCCCAGGGACTAGAAAAGTTGATAGGAAGCATCTTTAATTGTTTGCCTTCTAGTAAAAGGTTTGATGACTGTCCATGCCCATCGTGGTACCCATGTTGTAAAAGTACTCAACATGCTGTGAAATTTTAAAGGTATTTAAAAAGGTTGGGTGTGCATGATGCTCAGGAAACAATGGCTGCAAAATTGAGAGAATTCTAGAAACTGAACCTTATGAGGAATATTTGATGTTCTATCTGGAGAAAAAGAAAAAATCTTGTTTTGTTGGCAGATGTCTGAAGGTCCATCGTGTAAAATGTGAAATAGATTTATCTTTGGATACTTAAAAGGGCAGAAGCAATGGATAGAATTTTTTTAAAAATTTGATTTATATGCCGCCCTTCTCCGGAGACTCAGGGAGGCTTACAATGTGTTAAGCAATAGCCTTCA
Source organism: Ptyas mucosa (assembly GCA_012654045.1). Classification (NCBI taxonomy): domain Eukaryota; kingdom Metazoa; phylum Chordata; class Lepidosauria; order Squamata; family Colubridae; genus Ptyas; species Ptyas mucosa. The sequence goes on along the minus strand of WNWU01000011.1, from coordinate 3,877,018 downwards.
TACTTTTGTATATTTATACAAAGTCAGCTTATTGCCCCCATAATCTGGGTCCTCATTTTACCCACCTTAGAAAGGATGAAAGGCTGAGTCAACCTTGAGCCTGGTGGGATTTGAACTTGTAGTAATTGCAGGCAGCAGATGTAAGTGGATGTTAATTACTGCCTTAGTCTGCTGAGCCACCAGAATTGATAGGGAAGCAGGTTTTAATTGGTCATTTAAGGGAATATTCTAATATGTATTTAATAGGATGTACAGAATGTCTTCAAAGATGCTGGGTTATATTTGCTAAGAATATTGAAACAAAGGCTGGATATATCAGGGATTTTATATCCCTTTGTTGATCTTGTTTTGGAAAGCTCCTGCTCTGAACAAGATTTCCTAGGTTCTTTTGGAACTAGCCTGGGGTGTCAGCAAATGCTGGTACAGCTTTCTTTCTTTCTTTCTTTCTTTCTTTCTTTCTTTCTTTCTTTCT
>WNWU01000011.1:3754206-3876536 GCA_012654045.1 Ptyas mucosa | reverse complement strand
TTCTTTCTTTCTTTCTTTCTTTCTTTCTTTCTTTCTTTCTTTCTTTCAGCAGGCAGGATTCTCTCTTCTTGGGTACTCTTCAGCAGGGCACAAACAACTGTAGTTGCCCAGAGAGGAAAAGTTACATATATTTCATGCATTTGGCTTATTCTCCTAAATACAGAGTTGTTGTGACAAAGATAGTTCCAGTGGCCGAAATTTAGACATAGGTGCTCATTTTGTCTTCCTTTACTGGCTGTTCACTTTCTGTTCCATCATTTTACCGGGCATCATTTCCTAGTTTGTTGCTTGGTAAAGTTATAAATAAATGATATTCAAAATCCTCTGAAACCCTGAATCTTAGAAACAAAATAAATTGAAGAAAGGTCTTTCATTAAAAAGGGAACCACCCGTTATGGCCCTGTGTGCATTTATTTCTTTCCTTCCTTCCTTCCTTCCTTCCTTCTTTCTTTCTTTCTTTCTCTCCCTTCCCTCCTTCCTTCCTTCCTTCCTTCCTCTTTCTTTCTTTCTCTCCCTCCCTCCCTCCCTCCCTCCCTCCCTCCCTCCTTTCTTTCTTTCTTTCTTTCTTTCTTCCAGCAGGCAGGATTCTCTCTTCGTGGGTACTCTTCAGCAGGGCACAAACAACTGTAGTTGCCCAGAGAAGAAAGGTCTTTCATTAAAAAGGGAACCACCCGTTATGGCCCTGTGTGCATTTATTTCTTCCCTTCCTTCCTTCCTTCCTTCCTTCCTTCCTTCCTTCCTTCCTTCCTTCCTTCCTTCTTTCTTTCTTTCTTTCTTTCTTTCTTTCTTTCTTTCTTTCTTTCTTTCTTTCTCTTGAAGTACAAGGAGCAAAATGAATGCATGCCTCTGCTGATCATTACAGATTATGTCTCTTTCTTTGCTGCAGGTGGGCTAAGAATAATTATTCCAGCCAAGGTGGAAAACCCATTTGGGTAGATCCTCAGGATCCCAGAGTCCAGCATATCTGTATAGATGACAATATCCGACTGACCGATTCCGACACCATTGTCCACCCTCAGGTATTGCTGGGAGAAGCATTGCTCCAATCCCCCCCACACCTTTTTTTATAAAAAAAAATAGAAGATTCTTTCGTGGGTCATTCACAGCTCTTAATTATAATTATAATTGCGCAGTCCCCTTTTGTCAATCCTGGGAAATAAGCTACGCTTTCAGAGACAATACCCAGGAGGCTTTGTGCGCTAAGTGGAGCCTCGCTATTGTGATTCCTCCACTTGATTCTGTCCTTAAGCAGAAAAGCTCATCGCCTTGGCTACCTTTGGAGTACCTCTGCCTCGTTGGCAAGGATTGCCTGTTTCCCCTTCTAACCTGCCCCAAAGGTGGCAGAGATTGGTAAGCAAGCCGCCTGTCATAACCGCAGGAGAATGGTGGCTGGCGTGGAACAGTAGATGCTCGGTGCCTGTCCTTGCAGCGTGCTCCTTCTGTCCTCAGTGTGAGTCATTCCCCTTTCTCTCCCCCCCCCCCCCCGCCCCATCTCCCTGAGCCCAGCAACCTGCTTCTTAGCAGTCCAAATTTCCTTTGCAGTCCTGAGTGCCTAAAGGGCAGCTTTCATGCCAGAGCCGGGAAGTTGGGAGAGCCAAAGAGAAAGGCTGTCGTAGCAGCTCTTTATATCAGCCTAAAAGCTTTTCCTTAGGAAAGGAGGCAGCTGGGAGAGAGTGCCTGCTGCCTGAATTAGGGGATGGAGGAAAAGCTGGGCAGGCAAGGTTAATTGTTTCTTGTTGGATTCAAGCCACCGCATTGGTTCCTTGAGGCTTGGTGCCACTCACAATATAAGGGAAAATTACTAGCGGAGGCTGGGATTGTTTCATTGCTCGGCAATCGAAATTCAAGCTGATCGGTAAATACAGGTAGTCCTTAACAACAGTTCGTTTAGTGGCCGTTCAAAGTTACAACAGCACTGAAAAAAGTGACTTATGTCCATTTTTCACAGTTATGACCTTTGCAGCATCCCCGTGGTCATGTGATTTACATTCGGAGGCTTGACAGCTGGTTCATATTTATGATGGTTGCAGTGTTCCCGGGGTCTTTTGCGGCTTTCTGACAAGCCAAGTCAAAAGGGAAGCCAGATTTCACTTAACAACCGTGTTCTAATTTAACAGCTGCAGTGATTCACTTAATAAACGTGACAAGAAAAGTCGTAAAATGGGGCATTTAACAAATTTCTAACTTAACCACATGAATTCTGGGCTCAACTGTGGTCGTAAGTCGAGGACTACTTGTACTCAGGTCTTGGTGGAGGAGGCAAAGAGTTCTGTCTGGAACATTTTATCCTGCCACAGCCTATAGAATGGCCTTTGAAGAGGGAGAGATGGAGAGAGAAGGGGATGTTATTCATTTTTATCCCCCAGTCAGTCAGTTTCAGGTCAAATTATATTTAGAAAGCAAGGGGGCAGAGAGGACCCCTGGGGTTCCATGCCCTCCTTCTTCCTCCTGCTGATTCCAGGTCAGATCTTACGGTTTCAGAGGCCAGGAAGATTTTGCTGGCTCTGAGCCAGCCTTGATCCCTTTGAAAAGACCTTGCCTTTTCCCTTTTAAGTCCCAAGCTCAGCTCTTCCTACTTAGTGGGTAGATCTGAGCATACTCCAAAGTGTTTTTCTCTAGCTGTCATTCAGCCTGCGAGTGAGTTTCAAAGCTGGCTTTGAGAGTCTGCTGTTTGGTTCAGGGCAGGGCCAGAGATATCACGTGTTTTGATGCTGCAAAAAAGTTTTGCTAGGTGCGATTTCTCTATGCTGAGCCCTCTCTGTAAGGCAACTGGAGGCTACTTCTCCACCTGGAAGTGCACAGAGAGAAGAATATAGTTGTTTAAATGATCCTTGAAGTCATGTGCCTGTTGGGGCGGATGAGGACAGGACCAGGCCATACATTTTGGACCAGTTTTCCCTAAGTACCTCTTCTTCCACCTTTTGCAATGGGATTTTCTAACTGGAGTAAATGATGGAGAAGAGGTTATCTCAAGGTTTCCAAATCTCCTATTGCTTGGCATTGCAGTATCAGCCCTAGACAATCCCTCTCCAGAATTTATCTGGGCTCATAGAATTTCAACCATTCATGCTGTCTACTGGAATCCTTCCCTTTCTAACATCACACACACTGAAAGGAATGGTGTTTGGGAACCCTGTTCCCTCATCAGTCCTTGCTGTTGAGAACAGTTAGATATTGTTCCATGCAAGTCCTCCTTTTTGCGACCCTCAGAGACCCCCGCCCCATTGAGAATTGGGAGTATAATTGTTCATACTCCTTATATACACAAAAACCAAGCTGAAAAATGTCAATCCTATCTTTTTTGTGATGCCCCCACCACATTCCTTGTCTCCCTTGGAGCATGATACATGTCAGAGTTTGTTGCAGAAATTAAATCCAGAAAGCACACACAGGTAAACTGATTCAGCAGGATTCATTAACTTCTTTATATACATATAATACACGAAGATAAATGTACAATACCAATATAGATTATTCTTCAATGTAGTAGCAGTTATAAGCAAAACACACAGCAGGAGAGAACAGTTAGTTTCATTTCAGCAGAGCAGACTAGTTTCAGTTTCTCTGCACAGACTCAGAAGCTGCAGACTAAGACACGCCCTGGCTCCAGTCTGTCTCAGCTCCCAAACAGCCCTCATTGGCTGACTTAGTTACCATGCCCTATTCCAGTTGATGAATATACTCTGACAATACAGGTAGTCTTCAATTTACAATCGTTTGTTTAATGTCAGTCCCATTAATGTCAGCGGCACTGAAAAGGGTGACTTACAACCAGTCCTTATCCTTACGATTGTTGTAGCATCATCATGGTCATGTAATCAAACATCAGACACTTGGCAATCAGCATACATTTACAATAGTTCATGTCATTGCCATTGGTGACTTTCCCAACCATCTTCTGACAACCAAAAGTCAATGAGGGAAGCCAGATGTGCTTAACAACTAGATGATTCACTTTACAATGGCAGTGATTTGCTTAACAACCAGGGGTAAAAAAAAGTCATAAAATTGGATGCGACTTACTTAACAGCCACTTTACTTAGCCACAGAAATTGTGGTCCCAATTCTGGATGTTAAGTCGAGGACTATTTGTAATAGCAATAGCAACAGCACTTGGACTTATATACCGCTTCACAATGCTTTACAGCCCTCTCTAAATGCTTTACAGAGTCCACATATTGCCTTCAACAATCTGGGTCCTCATTTTACCCACCTTGGAAGGATGGAAGGCTGGACTCAACCTTGAGCCTGGTGAGATTTGAACTGCCAAATTGCAGGCAGCCGGCAGGCAGCAGAAGTAGCCTGCAGTACTGCACTCTAACCACTGCGTGTTCTGTCTCCGTCTCCCACACACACAAACACCCACCCCAAAGGGTTAAATAATTGTTCCAAAACAGTCAAAGGTTCGTTATCAAAACTTGGCAGCAGCGCAGCAACTGCCTGACAAGAGCTTTTACTTCAAGAAGGAGGGGTTGTTCCTCCACCAGATAACACAGAAATACAGACAGTTTGAAGTAGTCCAGTAACAGAAACCCACAACAGATGAGGCTTTGTTCATCCAAAAGTGCAAGTGAGTCGCCAGAGTTTTTGCTTTGTCCATCACAGAGCTGGAATGGCCATCACCCTCCCTTATATAGCCTGTGGGGTGTGATCCAGTGACTCAGCTCAATCTCTGGCATGCCTCCTCATCTGCTGTGACCATTTAGCACGCCGACGCTGGCGTGGATCCAGCCACAACTTGTCTCCCTCATCACTCTCCGACAGATCGGAGACACCTGGCTCCTGGCCAATCTCCTCTCCTTCGGCCGACACCTGAGGAATTGCCAGAGAGGAGGGGCCTGGCCGGCTCCTCTCCTTCATGTTCGGAGCCTTCTTCCTCTGATACGATGGGCTTGGGGGTCGGAGCCACAACACTGCACCACCGCAGCAATCATGACATCGCCTGCTTCTATAGCTTGAGTGGTTAGTCACTGTGGCTGAAAAGTGGCTGAAAAGGAAGTTGTGGGGTAGAAGCCCTCTGGAAAGCAAATGCTCCAATTTACTTAGGAAGATTTCAGCTGACAGGTTCTCCAGAGGAAAGCCTCCAAAATGGGCTTAAGATTGAGTATCTCTTTCGACAAATCAAACAGTATTGAAAAAGGGATAGTGGCCTTGTTTTTTAGGTTTGTCTGCCTGGGCTCCTCTGCATTGTGTGTTAAAGGATTCCGACCTTCCTATTGTTATAAACAGTGCAGGTTCGCATATGGAACTACCCGAGACAGCAATAATTGAAAGCAGCAAAGAAGTTTATTCACGTATTTGCAAACACGGGTGCACAGAAAGTGGACACGGAAGAAAGCATTCATCAGCTTTTATCCCCTTACATAAGTTCATTTCCCCCCCTCCCCTTTTTGACACAGCATCCTACCCATTTCTTCTAAAAGCCCCCTCTCTACCTGTCAGCCTTTCAAGGCTGCCATGAAGAGGAGGAGATGAGGCTTGAACTTTTACCTACTTATTCTTTTTGTAGATAGTGTTGCTTGGAGATGGGAGGGGAGGGGGGAATTCCTGGGGTTGGAGGCAGGAGCTGAGAAGATTGAGCTGGAAGATGGCCAATAAGAAGTTGAGGTTTGGGGGAACGGAAGGGGAAGGTTTTGGGGTCAGAGGGTTAGTATTGGCTACGACGAAGTTGGGACCAGATCTGTCGTTCTCAATAAATGAGATATTTCAGCAAAGACTAATTGCTTGGGAGTGCAATTTATTTGAGATGACATCGGAACCTGACACTACCTTTGTCCAAGGAATTTTAACAAGTTCACCAACTCCTTCCTTGCTAACATAAGTTCTATTGTTATTTTTGTGCTCCCTCTGCTTGTGGTTTCAGCTGGCATTCAGGCTATGGCAGTGATGGCAAACCTTTTAGACACTGAGTGCCCAAACTCTGCGTGCGCGCATGCCCAAACTGAAAGGTGCACGCATGCAGGCATCTGAGGATATGTGCACATGCATGCACAGACATGTGTGCACATGCGCATGCACGGACATGCACAAATGTGTGCATGTGCAGACATGTGCATGCACAAACATGCGCAAACACACACATGCACAAATGCGGACATGCACGCATGCGCGGTAGAAACCCGAAGACCAGCTGACCGGCGGGAAGCGGGGCATCCCAACACTGGCAGCGCAGCAAGAGGTAAGATTTTTTTTCTTTCATGAGCTTTTGTTTCATCGCTTGCAAGGAAACAGAAGCTCATGAAAGAAACAGCACAGAGATCTGACCTGGGGCGACAGCACGTGTGCCAGCAGAGAGGGCTCTCTGTGCCACCTCTGGTACGCGTGCCATAGGTTCGCCATCATGGGGGCTATAGGCTTGTGGTTCTTAGCTGCTAGCTGTTGTGGCTCCAACCCCCGAGCCCATCATATCAGAGGAAGAAGGCTCCAAACATGAAGGAGAGGAGCCGGCCAGGCCTCCCTCTCCCGGCCCCTCCTCTCTGGCAATTCCTCAGGTGTCAGCCGAAGGAGAGGAGATTGGCCAGGAGCCAGGTGTCTCCGATCTGTCGGAGAGTGATGAGGGAGACAAGTTGTGGCTGGATCCACGCCAGCGTCGGCATGCTAACCGGTCACAGCAGATGAGGAGGCGTGCCAGAGATTGAGCTGAGTCACTGGACCACACCCCACAGGCTATATAAGGGAGGGTAATGGCCATTCCAGCTCTGTGACGGACAAAGCAAAAACTCTGGCGAGTCACTTGCACTTTTGGATGAACAAAGCCTCATCTGTTGTGGATTTCTGTTACTGGACTACTTCAAACTGTCTGTATTTCTGTGTTATCTGGTGGAGGAACAACCCCTCCTTCTTGAAGTAAAAGCTCTTGTCAGGCAGCTGCTGCGTTGCTGCCAAGTTTTGATAACGAACCTTTGACTGTTTTGGAACAATTATTTAACCCTTTGGGGTGGGTGTTTGTGCGTGTGGGAGACAGGGACAGAACACTAGCCGCTACCTACAGGTAATTTTGAAACTGCTTATAATTCTTCCATTTGAGATATCAAGCACTTGCTTTTTTAGAAACAATACCAACTCCATTTTCTTAGACAAAATAATAATACATAATAATAATTATTCTTTTAAATAACCATTTTCCTCATATTTAACATTGTCTTGGCCCAACAGGTCTTCTTAGGGCAAGGAAGTGACTCTCCCCGGACAATTCCTACTTCGGAGCTCTATGACATCTGTCTAGTCCAAACAGACCTTCTGGAGGCCATTGCCGATGTGAACTATTTCTGCCACTGCATAAAACGCTGTGAAGAGAATTATGAGAGCTATTTGTCCAGAGTTGAAGCCTGCACCTAAAGGGGCTGGTCGAGCGGTTCCCAAGGCCCTTTGTGGTATTGCAAGGAGAGCAAAGAACCCGAATCTCCCAGTTGGCTGCTGCTTGTCTACCTCCCAATGAAGTCAGTATTTTTGTTTTAATTTCCTGGTGAGGGCTCCATGCTGGAAGCTCCTTGAGAAGAAAGCTGAGCCTTCAAGCAAGGAAACTTGCTTCCTGTTTTCCCTGCTGCTGCGTGAATCAGAGCATTCTAAATAGAGGCGGCTGTGTTTTATTTATAATATTTATTCAGCTCTTAGTGGGTGGGGTTTTCTTGCCCTACGGATGAGGGATCTCCAAGAAGCAGGTACCCAACTCACAAACTGCACTTCAAAACTGTTCTATAAGCCGGCCTTTCTCTGCAAAACATTAAAATCATCTTCAACTGCTTTTGCTGGTGGCTTGGCTATGATGACCTCTGACCCTGAAAACACAATGCCTGTGCTAAGCAAGCTCTGGAGAGGTAGGCTTCAAGGGCAGCCAGACAAGGAGTTCAACAAGCCATCGATGGTTGTGGGTTTACTAGATTTCTATCGCTTCAGTTCTCTGTCTCTGCTGGATTCCCAGTATTAGAGCTGAGTTTTGCTCTCTGCCAGCATTGATCTGCACACAGAGAATAACCCAGCTTTTTAGAAAGAAATAGAGACTAATTTTACTGGTTGGAGAAAGGTGTCTTTTCTTGACAACCAGCCCCTTCCAGCTCTCTAGTTAAGAAAGTTTTTTTTTAAAAAAATCACACACACATCCTTTTTCTTGATTGTTTTGCTAATTCACTGTGTATGAGGTCTTTGAAAATATTTATAGCTCAGGGCAGAACTGTGAGGTTCTTGGCGCTCTCTGAGCTTAGTTATTTTCTTGCAGACATTCCACTACCAAACTAAGGCAAGACCATCAGTGCACTGATGACATTACTTAGTTTGGTAATGAAAGGTCTGCAAGAAAATAACCAAGCAAGGAGGGCAAGTTCAACCCTGAACTAAATATATATATATAATCAATTCACCATACTTTGCTCACAGCTTCCTCCTTCCCAAACCAGGCAAGCAGAATTTGGTTTGTTGTTTTGAATATGAGCCCAGAATTTTAGATCTTGTTCAAAAAAATAGCTTTAATTCCCTAGCAGTGGGAATTAGGAGTCATTTGCTGGAGCTCAGCTAAAAAAAAGTCTGTTTCACGAGTCTGTTCTTGTCTTTTCCTGGGCTTTTAGGTAGCATTTTGTTCTTGGAGAGACCTCGTCCAATGTAGCAGAGAGTAGGATGACACTTTCAGAAAGGTTAAATGTAAAGAGAGATCGTTTTAAGCACCAGCTGTTACTCATTTTAAACCAAGTTGTTTCTTTGTGCTCATAACTGTATATTTCTGAATACCAGATAGTGGAGTATTTTATACAGCATAAGAAGGTTTTGCTTTCCTGTTCCAGTTGTGTATTTCTCAAAAACATCCGTTTAGCCATAGCTGGATGCAGAATTTAAAAGGATTCTCGGTTTGATATGTGAGGCTGAGGGGGATGTAAGATGCTCTCTGTTGCAGGTCTCCAGAGAGCTATTCAGTACATTTCTGTACAATTTTTTTCTGTTCACATCTAGTCCGTGGAGAGCACAGGCAGGAAATTGAGAACAAGGCAAAGGCAGGTGACTTTTAAATTTAGAGAACTTAACTACATGACAGTCCACAGATATGCAAATGGAGAAACACTCAGGGTTTTGCTGCAGAGGCCTGGCTACGAATTCTCTGCTCATCCAGTTGTAAAATGTAGCTTGGGTAGATTTTTTGCAGAGGTCATTACTGGATGCCTTAGCACATTTTCACATTGTTGTTGTAACGGTATCTGACCGTGTCATTTGTAAGCTGCTTCAGTGCCCATATGGTGAATCTCAGGTAAGTGCCAGGCTAGCTGGTAATGCCAGCCTGTGACCAGTGACAAATGCTGAAGATTAGGAGCATTTCTCCTCTGGCCCTCGGTAGCCCAGGTGCAATTAAAAAATAAAATTGATCGGCCTGCCCTCAAAGAGTTACAGAAGTGAAATTAGGGGGACATTCTTAACAGCTTCATCCAAACCTGCCTTTCTGGAGGCTGGTGTTAGATCTATATTAATCTTCTGAACCGGAGGCCCTTTTGGTCCAGGTTGGGGGGACTGCAGCCATCTGCCTTTAAATATTCTGAAAGAGACTGAGCTTGTTGGAGATCAATTTGTGATGCTTAGTAACCGATCGACTGGAGCATTTTATTTTTATTTCACTTTCTCACTTTCTTGACAGTCGGGCTCAAGCATTCCACATTTAGCATCCGTGTGGCAAGGTCCATTGCTTGGTTTTTCATTCATAACTGATTTAGTACATTATTTTGGAACGCCTAAGACAGTGATGGCTACCCTTTTTGCTGTTGCGTGCCAAAAACGGGGGAGCGCGGGGGGGTTGCGGACACGTGTGCCCACACCCATAATTCAATGCCCCCCCATGCATGTGCACGCGCTCCCCCCACTTTTGGCATGCGATGGCACGGTGGACATGGTAGGCCCGTTTTTCACCCTCCCCAGGCTCCAGAGGCTTGTTTCCTGACTTCCGGTGGGCCCAGAAGGCCCGAAAATCAGATGGCTGGTGTGCACATGCACATTGCAGCTGAGCTAAGGCAACGCGTGCCCACAGATATGGCTCCGCGTGCCACCTGTGGCACGCGTGCCACAGGTTCGCCATCACGGGCCTAAGATCTCGCCAAAACCAGAGCTCACTCAAGCCGGTTTAAGCATCACAGGAGAAAAGCTACGTTAGTCTTTAGGTGGCATCTGATGAAGTGATTCTTTAGGTGGCATCTGATGAGCTGGAGCTGCTGAAAACTTCGACTTTTTAATAAAACCAGTAAATTTGGTCGGAAAGGCTGCTTCCGAAATTCCTCAGGATTTCAAGCCAGTTTGGGATCGCTCCCAAGAGTAGGGGTAGCAAAAGGCTCTCAGCTGGAAGTGGTTTAAAAGTAGAGCATTCTGCAGATTGTGAAGTGGAGGTCTGAGGTAAGCGCTTTCTTGCCTTTGCAAAGCAGGATTCCCCCCCCCTCTGGGGACCCTCCCCACGAGAACCCTTGAATGACTCTTCTTCCCCCCTGTTCCCCCCCTTTGCTTCCTGAGAAATGAATGGCAACGGCTCTCCCCGAAGTCCCTCCTCTTCAATTACAGATTCAGTTGCCATCGAGACTGAGGGATTTAGGCAACCGGCGCCTCCTATTTTGCACCTGCTATAGAAATCAGGCCTGCCCGGGCCTCCTCCTCCTCTGGCTCTCCAGCTTGATGAGATTGCAGGCTCTGCAGCGCTGCTGCTATTCCTAAACTTCAAGAAGGTCAAGATTCAATGTCGCTATCAAGTAATCGGGAGTAAGTCCCCGCTCTTGAGTCCCCGTGGTGAGATCCTCGAATTCAATCAATGTCAACTCTTTTACTGCCTTGAATCTTTCAGCCACTATTTTACGTTTACGGAAGGTACAGTTAGAATTGGCTTCCCCACCCCGATTTCTCCTTTTAAAAGCTGTTTTGATTTTAAACGCTCCAGTTTTTTTGGGGGGGGGGGGGGGTGAAGTTGAGCTGTCTGGGGGAAGTTGGGGGTGAAAAAAGAAGAAAGACAGTGGCGAGCTAATCTCTTTTCCAAACTGGCAAGGAGATCTTTCTGGATTGTAAATTCCAAAAGTGGAGCTCGACTTGATAATGCTATTGAATTTTTTTCTAAAGAATGTTTATTCCAGATAAAGTCAGCCGTCCACATTTCATTGGTACTGAAATGGGCTGCTGTATTACCTTTTTTTAAAAATTACCTTTCAGGCACAAGCAATGCACATATTAAAAGGACTAGGGGATTATGATCGCAGTGGAAGGGATAAATTAAGGATTAAGCATAGAATGTTTTCAAGATTGTAATTGGAAGGTGTTTTTTTCTTCCAGAAACCTGCAGGGGACTGATTTTTTATTACATATTATTTGAGCAGGTTCTTGAACTTTGCACACTGTCCAAGTAAACTACATCTTAGCTTTATTTGGGCACTGTTGAAAGAGCATTATTTGTGTTCACTGTTGGCGCTTTGTTTTGTAAACTCCCGTTACTTTTCATGTGTCTGTTCAAAAATTAAACCAAGGAAAGAGCCTAGAAATAAAGTATTTTGCAGATGTGGGTGTTGTGTTTTTTTATATTCTCTTTTGTAGCCAAGCTTCAAATTTTCTTCACGTGATGCAGCTAATAACAGAATACTTCCTTCTCAAGACAAATGGTGCTCAGAATGGCTTCATTAGCTAAAGTTAAGGTACGGTGGTCAGCGATAGCTTTGAACTCATTGTGCATTTTCAGTGTGATTTAGTTCCCCGGGCTGTTGCTCATCTCTGTCAACAGGTCAAATTATGACAGATGGAGCCAGTCCGCCATTGGGGAGCTGAGAAGTTAGAAAGTAATGGTGTTTTTAATATTTGATCGTTTGTCTTCCTATGTGGAGATGATGGCTAGGCAGGATCAGGACAGACAGAAACATATGCGTCGTGACAGGTTGTCCCAACCAACTATATATGGCACACTGACATGTATAAAGAGGCAGAATGTTAGGAAGAATGGGGATTTTTGTGATGTCATTGGAGAGGTCAGTGGGCTAAGCCCTCATCTTTAGCTATCCATCAGAATTGGTCCCAAGATAGTTGTCTGGCTGAGAGGAAAGACAAGATGGGCCCCTCCCCTATTCCAAATATAGAACCTGACTGAAGTGCTGGCTGATTTTTGCATAGCATGTGAAAATCCTCTACCACTCTACTTCATATGAGACTAGTCCTCAAGAAAAAGAATTAAAAGCTAAATAACAGGTCCTCCATTACCCTGAATTTGCTGCTGAAGACCTTTGGCCATGTCTAAAATTATAAAATTTAACATAAACTACTGTATATACTCGAGTATAAGCCTAGTTTTTCAGCACATTTTTAATGCTGAAAAAAGCCCCCCTCGCCTTATATTTGAGTGAGGAAAAAATGCCTTTTTTCCTGCAACCCGTTTTGGCTTCCAGGGGCTGCAGGGAGGCTTGCTAAGGCCAAATGGGGTGTGGGGGGGTGCGGTGCCCCCCCGTGCCCCGTTTTGGCTTCCAGGGACTGCAGGGAGGCTTGCTAAGGCCAAAAAGAAAGAGAGAAGAAAGAAAGAGACAAAGAAAGAAATAAAGAGGAAAAAAAAGAAAGGGAGAGAGAGAGAGAATGCAGGTATCTTAACAGAGGCTTGAACTTGCCTGAAATTAGATCAAGCCCTACATCACTTAACCCAATGTATCTAATAACCTAATTGTTACTGACTTATTTTTGATATATATACTACATTCTCTTGTGTAATTTAGTTATAGTGTAGTTTACACTATGCACTTACAGAGCTAGTTTACTGTTTTTCTTTGAAATAAATATTCAAAAACATTTAACCTACTGATGCCTCAATTAATATAATTTTATTGGTATCTATTTTTATTTTGAAATTTACCAGTAGCTGTTGCATTTCCCACCCTAGGCTTATACTCGAGTCAAAAAGTTTTCCCAGTTTTTTGGGATAAAATTAGGTTCCTCGGCTTATATTTGGGTTGGCTTATACTTGAGTATATATCCCTATAGTTCTGGCCATGTACTGTTTGCACCAGGAGTGTTGCAAAAGCTGCACCACCCAAATCACGATGATTGTACTAACGAGATATAGAAAATATGTTAGACTGTAGTACTGGAAGATCTAGCATATTTTCAGGGCATTCAAAGGGTAAAATTTCTCAGGAACTTCGCTTAGGTTTGTTTTTGCAGCTTACTGCAAAAACGTTGACCTTAGTATTTCATTACCTACTTCATTTCTTGTATTTTGTGCATTTTGTTTATTTTTTGTAATCTTAGTATGAAATACAATAACGGGGGGAAATGAGGGAGGGAGACAAATTGTAAAGCCTCAAAATTGAGCAAGATGTTGTAGCTAAGAGGTTTGCAGCTGAAAAATCAGGTTAGAAGCATCTGGTAGAGTGAATGAATTACTCATAGCTGGGTATTATGGCTATAAAATTATATCCAGCCTTATGAGCAAAAGACAAATGATTAACCCTCAACAATTCTGGAAGCAAACAAAATAAGCTGCTGCATATCAGACCTGCCTCTTGCTTTCTGTAAAATGCAGATTCCTTCTGTGTGGATACACAGTTATACGGACACATACACATATGGGGATGAATTTTAGGTAGAGAAAAAAAAACATTTGATGTGACATGTAGAATTATGTAGTGCTGTGCGCACTACATAATTCACATTTTGGGAGTGTGAAACTATACAGACACAATAATGATATTATCCATTCACTCATGTCCAACTCTTGGCAATTCTATAGGCCAGGCCTCTCCACATCTTCCAATCCTGCACTGCTTCTTTGAGGTTTTTCTATGCTCTGGGTGATGTGAGCTTTGATGATGTCCAGCCATCGTGTTCTTTCATGGCCTGGTTTCCTTTTACTGATTAACTCTTCCCAATATGACAACTTTCTGCAGTGATACAGATATAGCTTCAATCGATTTCATTCCTGGCCTTCTCCAGATGTGTGGGGCTATTGTAGCCACAATCCTGAGGCAAAAGCTACTGTGTTTGTATCCCAAAACCCCTAGCAGGAGGAGATGATCAGAACTGTAGGCTTAAGATGTCCAGAGATGATGAGATTGGGAAGACTGGCCCAAGTAAAATATTGACGCTGTATGCTAAATATGAAAGATTTAAAATTCTCTCTGGGGAAATTGGCATAGAATTGAGGAACAACCTCAAAGGCCAAAGCCAAGCCAAAAAGCCAGACCAAACATCCTATAAAATGTACACATGCTATCCATTGACAAAGTATTTTGACTTCATATTAAAATGTGTTTAATTATCCTGACACATATCTGCTCAGCCATGATTAACCTATGAATAAACCATTCAGGGCTGGGTTGGCATTACACTAAACCAGGAGTCAGCAATCTGCGGCTCCGGAGCCGCATGTGGCTCTTCGGGCCCTCTGCTGTGGCTCCCTGTCAGGTGATCCCACCACTGGCTGGCCCCGCCACTCGCCCTCCCCTCCCAGTCACTCCTCGCCTGGCCTGAGAAGGTAAGGGCGACGGTGGGGGATGAAGTGGTCAGCGCAGAGAGATACAGAGGGAGGAAGGGAGGGAGGGAGGGGAGAACGATATGTCAAAAGGATTTTGTGGTTCCCGGTGTTTTTTAATAATTGGTTCTCTGCCTTAATGACTAGCTGGGTAGGCGTGGCTAGGGGGTCATATGACTGGTGGAACTGAGTGACATTGAGTTGGCCACACCTACCCAGGTTTTGTGGCTCCCGGTGTTTTCCTTTCTATGGGAAACTGATCCAAATGGCTCTTTGAGTATTTAAGGTTGCAGACCCCTGCACTAAACCATACATCATGGGTTTAGAAATCGTAATTCCAGGCGTCACTAATGTGGCTTAGTCTGTGGTGGGATTCAGCCAGTTCGCACCACTTCGAGACAACCGGTTGTTAAACTTTCTGAGCAGTTTGGCAAAGTGGTTGTTGGAAGAAATCATTAGGGCAGAGAACCGGTTGTTAAAATTACTTGAATCCCACCACTGGGCTTAGTGTTTTGTGTTAACTCAAGTCTCCTAACCAATACCACAGATGATCTTAACCCACCTGTATTGACTGACTCCTCTTTCATTGGATGTTATGGTTGCTTATGGGTACTCAGTATCCCCCCCCCCCCCACTCCCGCTAAACATATTGCAGTGACCTAAGTTGCACCATGAATAGCCTTTGAGAAAGTCCCAACTTTCCGGAGAGCGTCCGCAGTTGGCCTTTCGGTTTGTTAAAACCGGGGCCGGCAGTTCTCCTGGGCTTTCTCCAGGCCTCCGACTTTGCAAAGCAGCCGCTTGTCCCGAGCGCGCGGCGCCTGGAGGAGGAAGAGTTAAGCGCCGATTTGTGTGTGTATGTGTGTGTGAGAGAGAGAGAGCTTGCGAGCTCGCGCGCCTGTGTGTGTGTGTTTGTGCGGGTTTTCATTCCTCCCCTGCCATCCCCGCGATTCCGAGAGTGGCGGAGAAACGGGATTGCAACAGCGAAGCCAGAAGCTCCCGAGCAGAGCGGGGCGCGCCTCCCGCCTCACCGACTTTGCCCGGGTTTGGAGGGACCGCGCCATCCGGAGAAGGTGAGCATCGCGTGCGCGCCCCGCCGTGGGGATCGGGCTGCTGGAGAAGTCGGGTCCCCGCACTCTCTTCCCGTCCCTCCAGCGGGGCGGCGGAGGAGCCTTCGGGGGCTGGAGGGGGGTGGGGGGCACTGCGCGGCGCCAAAGTTTCTCCCGACGGGAAGGGAGGGAGGAGCGGGCGAGGCGGCGGGGAGCCGGAGGAAAGGTTGCGCCTTCCATCCGCCCTGCGTCCTGGGGCGATCTGAGCCGGGTCCGGGGTGCAGCTCTCGGCGGGCGGCCAGGGGGGCGTTGCGCAGCGCAGCACGCCGCGGACTCCGCGCCTGCCTCTGCGGCCATCTGGAGCAGGAGCTCTGGGTTGCAGTGGCTGCCAAAAAATTAAAAAATAAAAATGGTCCTCCGGCCCTTGTAAGGTGATGCTTTCCAAACTCTCCCCTTGCTCTGGAAAGGTATATCTCCGATCCATCACAGGGAGGATCCGGGAATCGGTGCCTTGTGTTCTGGCCCTTCCTGTTAATAGAATAGAATAGAGTAGAACAGAACAGAACAGAACAGAATTCTTTATTGGCCAAGTATGATTGGACACACAAGGAATTTTTCTGGGTGCAAAGTTTTGCTTTAATTCCCTTTTTTCGTGGGATATTCAGTTTTCTAAGACATGTATTGTCACATAGAAGCGTTCGGATTTGAGGGATCTGAGCCGGAGATTCTTCATCCTGGTAACTTGCTTTCAGCGTTTGGCAGAGAGTAACTCTAAGCCTGTCACAGTGTTTTTCTACTTCCTGTCCCGTTTCCCACCTCCCTAACAGTACCAGCAGTACAATGCATTTTTTTAAACAACAGAAAGTAATTCCTATTAATCGGAAACATAATAGAGAGAGAAAAAGGCTGGATGGTAAAAAAAGATTAATAATTTTTGTAAGGCGAAGTCAAGTAGAAGCCCGGAAAAACTTCCCTGGCTTTCTTCTTCCAGCCCTTATTTATTCTATGTTCTTTCTCCCCGGTGTTTTTCCCCCTTTCCCTAAGCAAAAAACGGTTGCTGCCCTATATTTCTTTTGTGGCACTTCAACCATCAAGGGTGGGATTCTTTTTTTCCTCCATTGTCAACATTACATAACTGTTGCTTCAGTATCCCCACTTCTCTCCCATTTTGGACCTGGGTCTCTGCTGTGTTCTGCTCCGACCAGTTGTGAAGACCACAAAGCTCTTTGTCAACACAGTCACAATAGAAAGCATTTTTGGTAGGACCGCGCATTGCTGTCTTAAGGAGGAAAAAGACGGATCCGGTAAAACCCAAGAAGCCATGAGATTCCCAGGCAATTTCAAGACAAATTTATCTTTGGAATTCAGTCTTCAGAATTAATTAGCCATTGATGGTCCTTTTCTATTTATGTGAAAAGTATTTTTTTTCCCTAAACATCCTGTCCTAAAAAAAAAAGAAGTTGGACCTGACCCAGAGTTTTTCACTTAGAAAAAGGGAGAATAACCATCCACATGTTCTGTGTAACATCTTTTCCTTATCTTTTTTATGCCCCTAAATTAAACCTGCCCCAAATCTCTCAGCCTTTTTTCTCACTTCTCTTTGTCTGAGCCAATGAATGGGCTTATCTTCTAATAAGCAATCCAGAGGGGAAAGTTATTGTACTTTATTAAGTGGCTAAATCTTTCTAACCCCCACCCCTCAAAGTAATAAATGAAAAGCCAGCTTTCTCAGAAGGGCATCAGACCGGTAGATCAACTTACTTATCTGTAGTTTCTCATTAGCTTTATGCCTATGAAATATTCAGCCATCCAGCACTGGTTGTAAAATATTAAAACAAAGCTTTGTGACAATGGAACAATAGGAATCTGTCCTCTGTTAGATGCCAAACTGCCAAGGTGAGAGTGAGGACTTGAACATTGCAATACTGGTTCTTCAGAGAAGATGTGAGGTTGAGAGTTGATAGCATGCCTTCTCAGTGGGGTAGAAATGGATAGTTATTAGCTCTGTGGGAATCCCAGTTCTTGGTAGAGATTCTTAAAGCTTTGATTCATGGATTCCTGACATCTTGGGAGGTATGGAGGAAAGATTTGGAGAAGGGTCAAGGCAAGGCTGTTTCTTTGGAAGTGGATAGGTTTCAGTTCTTCCAAACATTTATTTTTGTTTGTGGTAGGGATGAGTTGGAGAAAGAATCTCAAAAGGAGCATCGTAGAAATGAGAGAACTAGTTACGTCCAGCATATCGAAGAGAAGGATCGAGTGGGAGGTGAGGGAGGGGGGCAGTCTTCCTGTACTTGAGGGACTGTCACAAAGAAAAGGGGATTGACTTATTCTCTAGGGCACCAGAGGGCAGGACAAGAAGTAATGGAATGGAAGCTTATTAAAAAGCGATCCAAGTAAGAAGAAATTTTCTGACAGTGAGAACAATTAATCAATCGAGTAACTTGCTTCCTGAAGTTATGGGTACCCCATTATGGAAGGTTTTCAAAAATAGACGACAACCATTTGACTGGGATGGTATAGACTCCTAGTGTGAGCAGAGAGTTGGAATAGAAGACCTCCCTTCCATCCTCTTGATTCTATGTTCTAAGACATGGTTCCTCTCCCTGGTGGGTTATTTTAGATCTAGCAACTGACTTAGCCCAATCTTTCCTATCTTGCTGCCCTATAATTCTCATCCAACATCAGATAGAAGGAGACCCTGACAGGTTGATAGGTCCAGAATCTGCCCCTAAAAAGTAAGGGGAGAGAGAGTGAGGAATGTCTGATTTTGATAACCATGCACATGTGATCAAAGTAAAGACATATTTAATAACTTTTTAGAGAAAATATATAGTTTTCTAAGTAGGGGGTGGGCCTTTAGGATTTTTGATAGCAATAGCATTTAGACTTATTTACCACTTTACAGTGCTTTACAGGCCTCTCTAAGCGGTTTACAGAGTCAGCCTATTGCCCCCAATAATCTGGGTCCTCATTTTACCCACCTCGGAAGGATGGAAGGCTGAGTCAACCTTGAGCCTGGTGAGATTTGAACTGCCAAATTGCAGGCAGCCGGCAGTCAGCAGAAGTAGCCTGCAGTACTGCACTCTAACCACTGCGCCACCGCAGCTCTTGATCATGATTAAAGGCTGTTTGATTTGATGGCTCTATACTAAAGGTCGATTCCGTTCTGGTAAGACTACTTAATTGAAAATAGTTGGCATGGTACCAAAAGAAACAAGTGCTCGAAGTGAATGGCAAAGTAGATAGGAAGGGAATGAAGCCTGAATATCTGAGTCTCATTTATTTTATTCATTAAATAAATAAATATGCCACCCATCTCATAGTCGTGCAACTTACAATCTGATAAAAATATATGGGCAGACCACAATCCGATTAAAAATGTATGGAAAGGTCAAAAGAAAAGATCGAGATGGACTTTGAACCAGACAATTTTACAGGAAAAAGAATTTCAACAATTTATGGAAAAGGAGTTGGTCTTTTTCTTTAAACTAAACAAAAAATCACTCCAAAACGTATGGGATACAGCGAAAGCATATATTAGAGGGCTGGTAATGACGTATTTGGGAAAAATGAATAAATAGAAAAGACAGACACAAAAAAAATTAGAAGAGGAGTATAAAAAGCTGGACAAGGAGCTACAAAAAGGTACACGAAATAAAAAAAATAAAAAACAACTTACAATCTGATAACACAATATTATGAAGAATTAAAATGAATATTGTAAAACAGCAAGACAATAGATATAACATGAAAAATAAACATAACATAATAATGATATCTTAATATCTTTTAAAACATGCTCTATTTCTAAGCAAGAACTTTTGATGTCATCTCTAGTTATGTGTCCAGACACATTTCGTTGAAAACTACAAGTAGACCTCGACTTACGACCACAATTGAGCCCAAAGTTTCTGTTGCTAAGCAAGACACTTATTAAGTGAGTTTTACTCCATTTTACAACCTTTCTTGTCACAATTGTTAAGTGAATCGCTGAAGTTATTAAATGAATCTGGCTTCCCCATTGACTTTGCTTGTCAGAAGGTCGCAAAAGCTGATCACATGACCCCAGGACACTGTGACGGTCATATATACATGCCAGTTGCCAAGAGTCCAAATTTTGATCATGTGACTGCAACAGTCATAAGTGTGAAAAACAGTCATGTCACTTTTTTCAGAGCCGTTGTGACTTTAAACAAATGGTTGTAAGTCGAGGACTACCTGTATGGAGATTCCATACAAGTAATACATTTAAGATAAGGTGTTGTTCTCCACACTGATGAACTTCCAAATTATGAACAGCCAGCAAACCAGAATTAAAGAAGCACAGTAGTGTTTTGTTTTTTCCTCCTTCACCCCAACAAAATTAGAGTCACCTTCCTCTTCCTCATTCCTGGATCCTTTCTCAGAGATATCTATGCTTTATCCTAAAGTAAGATGGCCCTCCTTATGTATTCTCGTATGTTTCGCCCAGTGATGGGTTTCAAAATTTTTTACTACCGGTTCTGTGGGTGTGGCATGGTGGGCGTGTCATGGCTTGGTGGGCGTGGCATGGTGGGCATGGCAGGGGAAGGATACTGCAAAATCTCCATTCCCTCCCCAATCCAGGGTAAAGTCACTGCAAAATCCCCATTTCCTCCCGATCAGCTGGGAGTCAGGAGGCAGAGAATAGATGGGGGCGGGGCCAGTCAGAATTTTTACTACTGGTTCTCCTAACTACTCAAAATTTCCGCTACCGGTTCTCCAGAACTGGTCAGAACCTGCTGCAACCCACCTCTGGTTTCGCCTGTCAATTCGATGTTACCTTATTTGTTTTTAAAACACCCAGCACCCTGGTGCAGAGTCATATCTACTTAGCTGGGCTTGGTTGACTTAAAACGTGGCTGGGGTTCATCCAGGTTCAACCTCAAGAATGGTGAGTTCAGCAAATTACGCCTGGAAGAGCACTGCAGCTAAGCTTCATTTTCCAACTGCTCCATTCCCCCTTCCTCTTTCCTATTTAAGGAAGCTCCCTGTGGATAGATGAGAGCAAGAATAAATGAGGGAGGAGAGATTTTTCAGAGAGAGCTGACAGGCAGGTGACAGTTGCTAAACCTCCTCTTTGTACACTGATTTTCTTCTGCACATCTGTTTACTGACCCACCTTTGGGAATTCAAAGGAATATCAGGCCAGACAATGAATTTAGCTATAAGAGAGAGACGCAGGGTGGGCTAATTGACAAGGGCAGTGAAATGGATTTTTTTTTTAAAAAAATGCTTTTACTTTGCATTTCATTGGAAAGGTTCCCAATGCAAAGTATATGTTTGTGTAAAGGTAAGAAGCAGTCCCTGTTCATGCTTTGAGAAAGAAAACCGCCGTATAGATGTAGAAAGGTGGGAAAGAAGAAACAAAACAACATTCAGATGGTCTCTGTTTAATATTATAAGGATCTCAATGACTTCCTCTGCAATCCGATTGAAAGATTATGGCTGGGGTTGAAAGGAAGCCTGATAGATCTGGCTTCCCAAAAAGAATCACTGGTTCTTTTTTTCTTATTTCTGTTTTCTTGTTGAATTTAGTGCTAGGGGTCTTAAATTAGACCTTCTTCAGATTTCTCTTCTTTTTTTAGGCTTCCATGATTCTCTGTGTTTACTCTATAGAAGCTTGGAATCATCTGTGTGTATTCTGAATATTTTGGGGTTTTTTTCTCCCTCTCGTGACCGTGAAGAATGATGGGGAAAGTGATGCTTGGCATCTGACATAATTAATTCAGAGGGGTGAAGAATAGGCAAAAGTTGTTGCAGGTTTCAGCATCCTTTCACGCCTGAGAGCCAGGCTCCCAAATCCATGGTATGTGTGCATAGGAAGAGAGTGTTTTTAATTGCAAAGAGCTGGGAAGATGGAGGGTTGTTTCATCCTGCATCGCCTAGTAAGAATAGAAGTTGTTGAAAAGAATAAGGAAGAGGAGGAAGTGACTGTCACTCTTCTTACAAAGCCTGGATATCTTTAAAGGTTAGCTATTATTTGAGATGGTTTATCTGGAAAATGTCTTTTAGAATTCTGCTCTCTTTTATTTACCTGTTTTACCGGGGTTTTTTGTTGGAAGGAAGGAGGAGAAACTGCAGGCATGAGCCCTGGATGTGAGTGCATGTTAGAATAGTTGGTGCATGCAGGATTCAATTGGTTTTATAATTAGTTGTCAAATTCAACTAATTCAATTATCATTATTAGTCAAAGTCATATAATCTTGATAGAATATTTGTAGCTCAAGGTTGAACTGTGGGGTCCTTGGTGCTGTCTGAGCTTGATTGTTTTCTTGCAAACATTTCATTACTCAACAAGCTAACAGTAAACAACAGCCTAATCAAGGAAGCACCAACAGCACTCCCACCAACACTGACAGGACAAACGACTAATATATAAACAAAGAGAAAATCCCACTCCCTTCTAGCACTGATGATGTTACCTAGCTGGATATTGAAACTCCTGCAACAAAACAGCCAAGCTCGAAGAGCACCAAGGACCCCAGTTACACTTATGGTCAATCACTGACACGCTTACAGGCCTAGAAAACAGCCAAATCACTGTCAACCGAACACTGAGACACAAACACAACCTGTTCTTTAGAATACATAGGGACCAAGTGAATTTAAAATAACAGCAAAACTTTACTGGTTATAATATATGTTCATTCATTCATTCATTCATTCTTTCTTTCTTTCTCTCTCCCCCTCCCGCCCTCTTTCCCTCCCTCCCCCCTCTCTCACCTTTCCCCTCCCTCCCTCCTTCCCTCATATCTCTCTCAACACACACACAAACCCACATACAGATACTCATCCATGCTTACTCACTTCTCAACTAGGCTGGGAGGCACTAGCCAGAGGGAAGGAAGCCCACCCCTTCTACTCCCCAAATTCCTTGCTTTGTTTATTCCCAAATCTGGTAGCTGCTGATGGGATTTGGGGAAGAGTTTTCTATGTGCTCAGGGCCAATTTCTTTTATCTGGTTCACATAATATTTTTTCCTTTGTTTTCTTAACCACTTGGTTTGTTCTTAACTACTTCTCCTAAGGGTCTTTTACAGAAGATTCCATGCTTTTGTCCATACCTGCTTATGTGCCTGCTTCGTCTTTAGGTATGGCAGCTTCAGCCTAGACTCACACCCCATAATACAACGTTATTGTTTTGCCCTGCCCTTTGCGCAGAGGGAATATAGTCTGTGACAGGTATGGACCAGGGATGGGGTTCAAAAATTTTAGCAAGGGGTTCTCTGCCTGATTGCTGAGTGGGCATGGCCATGGTGGTCATGGCCTAGTTGACTTCCTGCACTACAGCGGGGGGGGGGCATTTTTTTCCCTCCCCAGGCTCTGGAGGCATTTCTCGAGGCTCAGGGAGGGTGGAAACAGCCTCTCCAAGCTCTGGAAGCCCTCTGGAGGCCGGAAACGGGCTTGTTTCCGGCCTTCCCGAACTTCTGGTAGGCCTATTTTTTGCTCTCCCTGTACCTCCATGCCCTGCACTTACCTGCATCCAAAATAGGCCGAGTGGGGACTCCTGGGAGAGGTATGGCGGGGTGGGCGGGGTCAGCCAGGAGTGGGATTTGGGGGTTCTCCGAACTGCACAGAATCTTAGCTAGAGGTTTTCCCAAACCTCTGTGAACCCCCAGCAGCCCACCCCTGGTATGGACTATGGAATCAAATGTAGGACCCAAAGCAAATCCTGATTACTGCAGTGCTTATTAGACAGTATTTACTTGTAAGACTCCTTCCAAAGGAATATTTAGAGAGATCCTACCCAACAAAGGAATGCACTCATATTTATACATCTCAGAAGGGCAGGAGAGACTAATCCATAAGCAACAGATGATGTAAACATACTTATTCATAGGTAAAGGATCTCAAGTTATTATAGTTAATGGAGGTCAGGAATAAAGCAATAAATGAATAAAATAGGGAGGAGAACATTTCCTATCAATTAATGGGAGGAGGCATTTTGGGAATGCCAGATGCCCCCCAAAACAGTTTCCTATTGCAAATCTATGGGGTTGTTCTAATGAGATAACTAACTTTGGCCTTGTATCTCTATGGATCAACTCAATTTAATTGATTCCACTCATCTAAGAACTAATTTTCCCCATAGTCCAAAATAATACAGATATGCATACAGATATGCCAATATTTCACAAACACATATTTATTAGTCAAGGTAGCAAAATTCAGGATTGACCTTGACAAAGTGGGGAACTTGGGCATTGTGCAGAATTTTGAGGTGTATATTTTTTCTGCCTAATTTTCCTTTTTTCCCCAAAGATCTTCAATTTAGGTTCTTTTCCTTGCTTCTTATCCTTTTTTCTCCTTGCCTTTTGTTTTGGTTATTTTAATTTGCAGAATTTCAGCTTATGGTAGCAAAACAGGCACATTCCATTCGGAATATAGAACAGAAACAACTCTCTAACTTCCTTTTACCTGCCGTAAGCATGATCCTTCAAATGAATTCAGGCTTATTGGACTCAAGTTAATAAAAAGGAATTTTCTGACGGTTTAAAGCTGAACTCTGAAGCCTTTCGTAGAGGTATAAGACGGTAAAAGTGGCAGTGAAATAATGAAAGCTACCCTGTTTCCCCCAAAATGAGATATCCCCTGATATTAAGCCCAATTGGGCTTTTGAGTGCATGGCAATAAGGCCAAGCGCTTTTTTCAGGGTTCAAAAAAATATAAGACAGGGTCTTATTTTCAGGGAAACACGGTAGCTGTCCTATGAGTCTTGCTTTGTGAAAGCATCACATTTTTTTAAAAAAAGAATTGCTTCACAGAACTGCATGGGTAACCAAAACTATCAGGCAGTTGATTTCGGTTCATTTCTATAGTTTTCATAGATTAGAAATTCACAATTAGGACTGGCAACTCCATTGCTTAGGCCCGCAATTGCTAAGCAAATGTCACGTGACTGTGATGGAGTTACAGCCTCGCTTCTGCTGCAGTCATTTGGTGAGTCACCACGGTTGTTAAATGAAACACCACGTGACCATGACTTCCAAGTCTACCACTGCCTTCTCCATTGGCTCTGCTAGTCACAAGACAGTTGCAAAGCACACAGTGGTGGTTGTCTGACCACGAGACGCTGCACGGGTTGTAAATGTGAGGACCAATCATAAAGTCACCTTTGTAACTGGCAGGCCCAAAAACCAGGAACCAGGGTGGTTCATATGAGTCCAGGTTTATTCTGTGCTATCTCTCAACAAGAATCTGAACTCCCAAAGGCAACTGGATTTTCTTTGTTTTTGCTTGAAGACGTTTCGCTTCTCATCCAAGAAGCTTCTTTAGTTCTGAAGAAGCTTCTTGGATGAGAAGCGAAATGTCTTCAGGTAAAAACAAAGAAAGTCCAGTTGCCTTTTGAAAAAGCACCTTTGGGACAACCATGACCTGGATGACTGAGAATCTCCACCGACAAGAATCTGAACTATTAATGGTCAAGGCAAATTAGCGGCAAATAAGAGCGGCAAATTAGCGGCAAATAAATAGCTCCTGAGTGGCGCAGTAGACTAGGGCACTGATTAACATTCAGCTGCCTACAATTACTGCAAGTTCTAATCTCACCAGGCTAAAGGTTGACTCAGCCTTCCATCCTTTCTAAGGTAGGTGAAATGAGGACCCAGATTGTGGGGGCAATAAGCTGACTTTGTATAAATATACAAAAGTATGAAGGCTATTGCTTAATGTATTGTAAGCCACTCTGAGTCTCTGGAGAAGGGCGGCATATAAATAAATAAAAAAAAAACAGAATTCAAGGGGGGCTGAACTTAGGTCTCTTGTGGGCGCCAAAGGACTCCAAACTAAAGATGCTCTTGACTCCTCCCTTGAGCTCAGTGTGCTCATTTCCTACGGTAACTTCGAACAGCTGCTAAACAAGGCAGCCAGTAAGCGAAGAATACCTGTCCTGAACTCCTTGGGTGAAGTTGCACCCTAGAGTGCACTACCTCAGTTTCAAGGTAGAAGGCTGCTGAAAGATCACCACTGAAGGCACAGAGAATAGGGTATAAATTTTTGCAAATTCCTCGAAGACACTCCTTTCTTTTGGGCAAGAGTGACAGTGGTGAGAAATGACGGGCAGTATTTGTGAATATCATCATTCTGTTCTGAAATCCTTTCTCTAGCTTGGTTGTTTCAGCGGGGATGTTGCGTATCCAGGGGATTCATTTAAAAATACTTGACCTATCTTCCAACCAGACAGCAAAACATGACTCAAACTGGCCTTTCAGGCATCCATTACTCAATGACACTTTAAAAAATACTACGGCTACTAGGATCACATCATTTCACTCTATAGTAGTCTTACTCAGGGAAATCTGAAAATCACATTATTTCCAGCCCAGGTATCCAGATGAGTTTCTCTAGTTTAAAAGCTTCCTATTTTTAGGTCTGGGTAAAAACTTAAATTTCATAATTATTTATCAATATGCTGGCTTGAGCAATTATGGCTTAGGCCCGGGGTACTTGCAGGACCATCTCTAGCCGCTCTCCCATCGTCCTTTGTGCTCTCACAGAGTGGGCCCCCTCAGGGTGCCGTTGGCCAATGTCGGCTGACGGCTCCCAGGAGGAGAGTGTTCTCTGTGGGAGCCCCGACCCTCTGGAATGGATTGCCCATCGAGCTCAGGATAGCCCCCGACCTTCTTTCCTTCCGTCGCGAGCTGAAGACGTGGCTCTTCCGTCAACTCAACTGATCCGTTTGGGGGTACACTGTTATAATTTTAAATTGTTTTAATAGGGTTGCTGATTTTAATTTTTATTTCATTGTGATTTGTATTGGAAATTGTCATTTTGTAAGCCGCCTTGAGTCCCTAGGGAGAAAAGCGGCATATAAATCACAATAATAAATAAATAAATAAAATAAATAAATAAATAACATTATAAAGAAAATAATTTCAGCAGCTGTGATCTTATTCCTTGGAAGTTTTCCTTGCCCTTATATTAAAAATAAACTAATTGAAATCTTGACAAGTATAGGTCATCCTCCCTTAACAACGACAGTTGGAACTGGTAACTCCAGCACTAAGCAATGCAGTCATTAAACAAGACATCACCTGACCGTGACAGACATGGCCATTACTTCTGCCACAGTCATTAAGCAAATTACCCATGGTTGTTAAGTGAGACATTATATGAGCACAACTTGTGATTTTACTGCCAATTTCTCCATTGATTCTGCTTGTCAGAAGCTGGAAGGGCCTGACTATCAATCACATGAGCGTGGAAACACTGTGGCAGTCTTAAGCATGTGGACCGGTCAGAAAGTTATTTTTTCACCAGCATCATAACTTCAGGGAGTCATTAAGCAAGGATTACTTTTACCCTATACTAGTAATCCATTGCTATAAATCAAGTGTAGATATCTCTTTTCACTAGTATATAATATCTCTTATGCCTGAAAAAAATCCACAGTTCTTGATGTGTTGATCATTCCAAGTAGAATATAGTCAATATGTAATCAAGAACAACAAAGGTGCTTTTAGTATTTGGCCACAGTGAAGACATATTAACAGTCCTGTTGATATTGGCGCCAGGTGTGACAATAATAGGACGAGATCGAAACATGTCAGTTCCTGTTTCAGCTCCAAGATTGCATCTCCAATTGCAAGACGATTGAAACCAGCTTTTATTAAATGTCCTGATGCAATTTTTGTTGTTCTGTTAAGCTCATTTCTAAATCGCAGAAAAACTCTGCCATGTTTTTTAAGCAAATCTGTATTAGTTTATCCAGCGTGTGATTTAGTTTCTTATTTCAAAGGATGTGCAAATAACACAATTGTCACTAATCAAGTAGGGATGCGGTGGCTCAGTGGCTAAGATGCTGAGCTTGTCGATCAAAAGGTCGGTAGATCAACGGTTCGAATCCCTAGTGTTGCGTGACAGGGTGAGCTCCCGTTACTTGTCCCAGCTTCTGCCAACCTAGCAGTTCGAAAGCACGTAAAAAATGCAAGTAGAAAAATAGGGACCACCTTTGGTGGGAAGGTAACAGTGTTCTGTGCAGCTTTGGCGTTGAGTCATACCGGCGACATGACCACGGAGACATCTTCAGACAGTGCTGGCTATTCGGCTTTGAAACGGAGATGAACACACCGCCCCCTAGAGTCAGGAAGGACTGGCACATATGTGTGAGGAGAACCTTTACCTTTACACCAGTCATCTTTTTCCTAAAATGGCCAGCCAGTTCTTAAACATCTAGAAGCCAGACAAAATGGCAATAGCATAACTTTCTCCTATTGTTGTTTCTTAGAAATTAGTATTTAGAGGCAAGATACTTCTTCTCGTAATTATATTTTTACATCTGTCAGGGACCTATAATCTCTTTCCTAAGGAATGCATTTATAATGGGGGAAGAAAGAGCTAGAAAGCTAAGTTCAGGCTTATGGAAACTTAACTTTCTCTCATAAAAATCTTGAAATCTACCAGTTGAAGCCAGATGTGCATGCTTGTCGTTAAAGAACTGAATATAAAAATTCATTCTGAATATTAAAATGAGGGAAAGAATACAGTAATCTTGTTTCCAACTCCGTCAAGATTTCCTTATTTAGCTGCTGCTGAATAATTGGAAGTCAGGAATCTCTGCTGATTTATGCAGATGGACTGGAGACCTGTTCTCTGTGGTCCCTTTTAAACTGAAGCCTGCACTTCTGTTAATATGTACTTAAAATGATGATATATTTCTGTAAAAAGTGCATGGAAAAAAATAGAATTATTTGGGGACATGAATGGATTCCTGATAAATATTATTGAGTCGTAGAATCAGAAGGTGTCATTTATGCCACATTGAGTCCAAACCTCTGTGTAGCTCAAAAATACAAATTAAAGAATTTCAGGCCAGTAATTGTCTAGCTTCTGCTTAGATACATCTAAGGAAGAAGAGCTCTGGAAAATTGATTGCACTGTCAAAATTATCTTTCTGTTAGACATTTCTAACGTTCAATCTGAATCTGCATGACTGTATTATTCCATTATTCAATGTCCTATTCCACGGAACAATAGGGAACATGTTTTAACTTTATACAGTGGCCTTGTGGTGGTGTGATGGGCAGCTAACAAATTTAATAAATAAAACAAAAATAAATGTAAATTTTTATACATGATCCTTTTTGGTACTTTATATCTCACCTAAGTCATCTTGGTGCTAAACATGGTTAGTTCCTTTTGGATCTCTTCATAAAAATCTAGTTTCTACAAAAGTGATTTTTTTCCCCAAGAGGCAACTGTGCTTTCTTGCTTTTCTTTGAAGATGTTTTGCTTCTCATTCAAGGAGCTTCTCAAACGTCTTCATAGAAAAATAAGAAAGTCCAGTTGTCTCTTGAAAAAAAGCACCTTTGGGACAACTGTGACCTGGATGACTAAGAATCTCCTTAGACATCTAATTTCTACACTTTTCTCACTGCGATTCTAGGAACACTTTCCAGTTTTTTAAACTCTAGTGCCCAGAACTAGATGCAGTGCTTGTAGGGCTTGACTGACCAAAGAACTACCGGTATATAGAATAAAGTAGAATTATTAGTGCTCATTATTTGAATGTTAACATTAACCTAAATGTTACATTTGCCTTTTTACAGACACTTTACATTGATGGCATACTTAATTTGTACTCAACAAACTTTTTCTGTCTTTTGAATACCATTATCAGTGGAGGCAAGGGACTCCTGCCTTGGGGAGGAAATTGGACTAAAAGACCTCCAAGGTCCCTTCCGGCCCCATGATTCTATGATGTCAAAAAAAATCAAAATGGTGGCTATAACCACATGTTCAAAACTCTTTTTAACACACGTCATGTTAAAAAAAAGGATGGGCTTCATTGTTTGGTTATGATCCCCATGTTGACTCTGATTTCCAACCCCCCATATCATAGCTCTGCATTTGATTCTTGTTTCCTAAGGGAACAACTTTAAATTTCGATTAAATTTCCCTTAGTTCATTTCAACTCATTTCTCTAGGCCAGTGTTTCTTAAACTGTGGTCCTAGGATGCTTGGGAGTCCCCCCGAGACATTCTCAGGGCTCCGCAAGATCAGAAAGATTTTCCAGGCTAGGTTAAAAAGTAATATCATAATCATAATCATAAGTTTATTTGTCAAACATATATAAGATAACAGGTAAAAGTATAAGCATAATTTGAATACATGAAAAGAGTAAGTAAAAAGGAATATTAGGCCAGGGACGGTAGGCACGCTGGTGCACTTATACACGCCCCTTACAGATCTCTTAGGAATGGGGTGAGGTCAACAGTAGACAGTTTAAGGTTAAAGTTTTGGGGGTTTGGGGAAGAAACTACAGAGTAGTGCATTCCAGGCATTGACCACTCTGTTACTGAAGTCATATTTTCTGCAATCGAGTTTGGAATGGTTTGCCTTGAGTTTGTATGTATTATTTGCTCATGTATTATTGCAGTTGAAGCTGAAGTAGTCATTGACAAGTAGGACATTGTAGTAGATAATTTTATGTACTATGCTTAGGTCAGACTGAAGTCAGCATAGTTCTAAATTGTCTAAGCCCAAAATTTGGAGTCTGGTGGCATAAGGTATTTTATTGCGGTTAGAGGAATGGAGGATTCTTCTCGTAAAATATCTTTGGACTCTCTCGATTGTATTAATGTCCGATATGCAGTGCGGGTTCCAGAGAGATGAGCTGTATTCAAGAATTGGTCTAGGAAATGTTTTGTATGCTCTAGTTAGTAGTACAACATTACCAGAGAAGAAGGTACGCAAGATTAGGTTAAGAACTCTTAATGCCTTTTTGGCAATGTTGTTAGAGTGGGCTCGGCCACTTAGTATATTAATTTTATACTATACTGTACTGTACTGTACTATACTATACTATACTCTTAGTATATTAGATTTTATACTAAAAAGATACTAATATATACTATTAAAATCCAATCAAACAATTTTGAGAAACTATAACAACAGCCAATGCATTCCTTTTTAATTTTTAATACAGTAAATACACAGCATACAAATAAAAGCTCTTTTGAGGTCCTCCCTAATTTTTAAAAGTAGGAAAAAGTCTTCAGAGAGAAAGGTTTTAAGAAGCACTGTTTTTGACTGCCAAGATCATTTTATTTGTATTTCTCTGTTCTGGGCTATTCCATCCAATTTTGTGTCATGTAGAGATTTCATAGGCATTCCTCCCACCTACCCTTCTAAGTTATTAATAAAAATAACAATGAACAATATGAGCCTTGGTGGCGCAGTGGTTAGAATGCAGTATTGCAGGCTACTTCTGCTGACTGCTAGCTGCCTGCAATTTGGCAGTTCAAATCTCACCAGGCTCAAGGTTGACTCAGCCTGCTATCTTTCTACGGCTGGTAAAATGAGGACCCAGATTGTTGAGGGCAATAGGCTGACACTGTAAACCGCTTAGAGAGGGCTGTAAAGTGGTATATAAGTCTAAGTGCTTTTGCTATTGCTAATCAGAGACAACCCGGCTGATCCCCCATAGTATTATTTTTAGTTCTTGTACTTCTTTTTATCTGGATGCTTTTGACACCATTGCCGATAGAGCTGTAGGGTACACTTTTAACATATAAGTGCACCTTCTCTTTTTCTGACACTTCCGTTAATTTTGAAAATACGGTATCCTTCAGCTTCCATCATCAGGGTTCTCTTTCCATATGTTAAACTGTATTTTCTTTCCTAATGAGGCTCATCTAACATTTTTCCAGTACTCTGAGCATTAGCCTATAGACAATGAACATCATTAATTTTACGAGATTTTCTCCCTAAATTTTCATTGACTGTTTTAATAGATCCACTGGGGCAACACTTCTCCTTCTTTCCAGAGTGTTTGGGTACTTTCTTGACGTTCTTCAGAGTTTTCTAATTCTACATGCTTCAAAGAAACATGTTTTTACCTGTCCTTGGGAGGTGCAACCAATTTATCTCAGAGGCCAGTTATCAGATAATTGCCAATGGTCTTGATCAGTCTTGGAAATGTAGTTCTGTCACATCTCTGAAACTTGCTCCTAATAGAGAAACCTACTTCATAAGGTATTGGGTCTGCTGGACACATCCTTGCTTTGATAGTGAGTCACCAAGTACCACAAATGTTCTCTTCATCTTCTTGTAGTTTCATCTCTTCTATTTCCCTGTACTCCTCTACCACAGTGTCTTTCTCTCTTTCTCTGAAGGCCTGAAAATTCAGAGTTCTTGATGCTGAAATCTTCTATATCTCTTTCTTTTGATTGTCACACTTGTCCACCGAGTTTGTTCTTCCGTTTAGTTTCTTCTTTATGAACAGTAAGGTGACCAACTTTTTTACAATGAGAAGGACACAAATAAATTGAAGAAAAAAATATCGTAAATAAAAGAAACATTTTATTCATTGCAACAATAATACAGAATACACTATAATATAAGTATGATTGAAAATTCTCCTGTGCGGAGCGCATGCATCTCATAATCGCATCTCGCCTCACTGTACCGAGCCTTGACGAATCATGTCAAATATAAATATGTTGCATCACATGCAACCGATTAGATCGGCATTGATCGACTATGGTGATTTACAGATTAGACTTCAATATCGAAAAGGAGGACATGTAGGAGGACACTTTTCGAGAGAGGACAGAACTTACAAAAGGACTGTCCTCCCTAAAGAAGGACGATTGGTCACCTTATGAACAGTGGCCTGTAGGCATGACTTTTTGTGGTAGCTCCT
Organism: Ptyas mucosa; assembly: GCA_012654045.1. Taxonomy (NCBI): domain Eukaryota; kingdom Metazoa; phylum Chordata; class Lepidosauria; order Squamata; family Colubridae; genus Ptyas; species Ptyas mucosa. Next base: position 3,844,379 of record WNWU01000011.1, on the reverse strand, counting down.
TTCTTGGACTTGAACTGTCTTCATCTTTCATCAGCCGAGATGTGGCTCCTTGCTGGTCCAATTCTTTTTTTTTTCTTGAAAGCTTGTCATAAATATATGTCTGAGAATTCTTGGACAGTCACTAATGCTATTAGGAACCGCACAGTTCTTATAAGCAGAGGTGGTATTCAGCCGGTTCGGAACGGTTCACCTGAACTGGTAGCAGAAATAGCGGGTGGGCCCACCCCCCTCCCCCCCGCCCCACCCCCTTCCCCCCCGCCCCGGCTCTATGCCATCCTATTAGGCACGTTTTTGAAGCTGGGCACATTGCGCGGAAGGCGTGTGTGTGTGAGCAAATCACATGCGTGGAAGGCTGGGTGTATGTGCAGAAGGCAGGCACATGCACAAAACATGCACACGTGCACACAAAGTGAGCGTGTGTGCGTGCGGCAAACCGGTAGTAACATTATCTGAAACCAACCGCTGCTTATAGGTACTCCTCAACTTACAACAGCAATTGAAAGTTATAAAAGCGCCAGAAAAAGTGATGGTTGCATGTTTAGGACTGCCACACCACTATCGCAGTCATGTGATTGCATTCAAGCGCTTGGCAATAGGCTCGCATTTAGATTTAATTACAATGTCCTGGAGTCATATGAATGCCTGTTATGGCCCGTCAGTGGCCTGTGCAGATTGTAGCTGATTCTGACAGCAAGGAGGCTGGTGTGGTGCTGCGCCAGCAGCCTGTGCAGCTGGCGCTCGAATCAGACAGTGAGGAGGCAGGAGAAGATGTGGTGCCAGAGGCAGGGATTCAGCCAGGGCCTTCAGAACCTCCAGAAGCTCCTTTAAGTGAAGAGGACAAAGAGGAGGAGTCTCTTCTCAATGCACGGGCGCGCAGAGCTGCCAAAAGGCAGGAGTGGCTCCTCAGGAGGAGGTCTCCTCGAGAGTAAGGCTTGGGGCTAATTGGCCACGCCCTTAGTCTATTTAAGAAGGAACGCCGCTTGCAACAAGCTGTAGAGAACAACTTTAGTTCACTCTCTTTCGTGTCTGCAAAAATGCTTCTGGGCTTCCTGCCAACTCTAGTAAGACTATGATTACCTTATTGTAGAATTCCGGTAGGCTGTTAAGACAGTGCATTAACAGCCTTTTTTTTAAAAAAAATTGATTTATATGCCGCCCTTCTCCAGAGACTCAGGGCGGCTTACAATGAATTAAGCAATAGCCTCCATACTTTTGTATATTTTATACAAAGTCAGCTTATTGCCCCCACAAACTGGGTCCTCATTTTACCTACTTTAGAAAGGATGGAAGGCTGAGTCAACCTTGAGCCTGGTGGGATTTGAACTTGCAGTAATTGCAGGCAGCTGATGTTAATAACAGTTAATAACACTGCTTTAGCCTGCTGAGCCACCAGAGCCTTTGAATGATAAAGACTAAATTATTTTGAGTAAATAAGCTTTGTATAGAGTTTGCGTGTGCTGCGTTCTTTGGGGTCCATAGCTGGGGCAGAACAATGCCATTGGTGACCTTGCTAACTAATTTCCTATAAAAAACACCAGTTGGGGAAGCTGAATTTGCTTAACAACAGCTTGGAAAAACGGTAGTCAAATTGGATTCATTTTATGACTGCGCTGACTTTCGATGGAAATTCTAGTCCCAATTGAGATCATAACTCCGAGGATTGTATATAATCTTGCATATAGGTTCAACTTTTACTTTTTTTATTTTTGAGGGGTTTTTTGTAAGCTTCAGTTCATACTCAGTATTTCCTGGTTCCCATAGGTGCAGAAGGTAACAAAAGCAAAATACCTTTTCTTCTCCAGCGAGTTGAACACAATGGCAGTCCCCATAGGCAACAACTATTTCTGATTGGGAGGAACACATAATCAGTATGTGTGCCTGTGGTACTAAATTCTGCAGCCGTCTGTTCTTTAGCTACCAAAGTGCCTAATTTGATGAGTTGAAAATAAATGAGTCATGGAGTCCTGCTAGACCAGTAGATTTAAAACAAGGGAATTTATCACACTTAGGGAGCAGCTACAAATTAAAAGCCTCAAGTGGAGTTTACAGCAAACAGTTAGGGGTTGGAGATGGTGGAGTTATGCAGGGAATAAAATAGCAAGTTGCTGAACATCCAGAATCCTAAAAAACCCTGATTTTATGGTGTTCTGACATCAAGAAGTTGAAGTTCATTAATGATTTCACCAAAGAGAAGTTTTTGCCCCTTAGGCTAGACAGATAAACTTGCCAAAAGACCTTGTTTATGTGGGGTTCTTGGTGCTCTCTGAACTTGGTTGTTTTCTTGTAGATGTTTCATTATCAAACTAGGTAACATCAGTGCTAGTGGTATTACCCAGTGGTGGGTTCCTCCCGGTTCAGCCCGGTTCTCCCGAGCCGGTAGCGGTGACAAGATGACGTCACCGAACCAGTTCTGCCCCTCTGCGCCCCCCCACCCACCCCCCACTTTATTCTTACCTTTTATTTGGCCCCACCCCCAATCTATTGCTGCCTCCTGAATCCCAGCTGATGGCTAGAGGGGAAAAAACTGTTTAAACTCTTGCCGCGGGGCTTCAAAGGGCTGCCCTACAGCTGATCAGTGTTAAAAGAAAACAAATGAGTAACCAGTGCCTGCAAAAATACATGAGTAGATCAGTGCCTGCAAAAATAAATGGTTTAGACCAGTGCCTGCAAAAAATAAATGGGTAGACCGGTACAGCTCTGCAAGCAGTTAAAAGCCTGGTAGACCAGTACCTCTGCCAAATCCTAAATAATTGTCACATGACCAAGCCATGCCCACAAAATAAGCCACGCCCACAGAACCGGTAGTAAAAAAAATTAGAACCCACCCCTGGTATTACCTAGTTTGGTGATGAAATATCTGCAAGAAAACATCCAAACTCAGAGAACACCAAGGACCCCACACTTCAAGCCTGAGGTACAAATTTTCTCTTCTATCCGGGCTTTGATTGTCCTGTGCGTTAGAAGCCCTTTGATTTCTTGAAATGGAGGAAAACTTGATTTTTTTTCAGCAGGGAAAAGCTTTTAGATAACATAATCACGATCGGTGGCTAAATTCTGCAGAGCAGAAGATTACTAATAGTCCAGAATCAGTGGTGTGAAAGATGACAACCAGCGGTGGGCTTCAAAAATTTTAGCAAGGGGTTGTCTGCCTGGTTGCTGGGTGGGTGTGGCCATGGCGGGTGTGGCCTAGTCAGCCTCCTATACCACAGTGGGTGGTGGGTGTTTTTGCCCTCCCCGGGCTCTGGAGGCTTTCCTCAAGCCTCCGGGAGGGCGAAAATGGCCTCCCCAGGCTCCAAAGACCCTCTGGAGGCCAGAAACGTGCCTCTTTCTGGTCTTCCTGAACTTCCGGTAGGCCTGTTTTTTGCCGTCCCCGAGCCTCCATGCACACCCTTCACTTACCTGCATCCAAAACGGGCTGCATGGGGACTCCTGGGAGGGGAGGGGAGGGGTGGGCGGGGCCAGCCAGGAGTGGGATTTGGGGGTTCTCTGAACTGCACAGAATCGTAGCTAGAGGTTCTCCCGAACCCCTGCGAACCCCCAGCAGCCCACTCCTGATGACAACCCTACACAAAAAGAAGCTTTTAGGAACACTCTGCTTTCAATTGTATTGATTTCGTCCCTCTTCCAAGAGCCAGTCGCAATAATTTATTATGTATATTCTTTTAAAATGATTTTTTCCCTACTTTTACAAATATTAGTAATATCCTTTAATTATATTCTCCAGGGAGGTTATAGGAAGAACGAGGAATTAAAATGTCAAGTTTTACATAAAGAGTGACTAACTAGACGAGGAAGTCGATGAAATTGTGTCATTTGATAGAACAGAACAAGGGAGAAATTTTAGTGGGCTAATGTGGATGGACTGCAGGGATGTGGGTGGACTTTCATGAACAACAAATTTTTTGCCAAAAGGAATAAAAATGGCTTTTAATAAGAGGCCGCTTCTGTCCATTATACAGAGAATTGAGTATGAAACATAAAATGGAGGTGAGGATGCAATAAATAGAATGTGTATGGAGAAAAACAAGAATTGATCATGTAATATAGGTGATGAATGAATGTGGGTTGAATACATAAGTGACTGGAATGAAAGCAGTAGATTGAAGTATGGTGTGTATGTGTGTGTGTGGAGATAGACAGGAAGAACAAATGAGGATAGGATTTTATGACAATTACATAAAGCAGGGGTGAGGAACGATGGGTCTCTTATGTGGACTTCAACTCCCAAAATTCCTTTTATGTAATATATTTTTTATTTTATTTTTTTAAATTATATGTTTATGTTTATGTTTATTTGATTTTTATACCGCCCTTCTCCTTCCGGACTCAGAGCGGTGAACAGCCAACTAAAAACATTATATACAAAAATTAAAATAATTTTAAAATAATTTATAAAATTTGGCCCATAATTTAAAACATTTCAATTTAAAATCAGTATCAAACTTTAAAACCAACATGGAGTCAGGCCAGCCCGGCTAACTGAAAAAAATAAGTTTTAAGGGCCCGACGAAAAGTCCGGAGGTCTGGGATCACTCGTATCTCTGGGGGTAGATCGTTCCAGAGGGTGGGCGCCACCACAGAGAAGGCTCTCCCCCTGGGGGTCGCCAGCCGACATTGTCTGGCTGACGGCACCCTGAGGAGGCCCTCTCTGTGGGAGCGAACTGGCCGGTGGGAGGCAATTGGTGGCAGAAGGCGGTCCTGTAAGTACCCCGGCCCTCAGCCATGGAGCGCTTTAAAGGTGGTTACCAACACCTTGAAGCGCACCCAAAAGTCCACTGGAAGCCAATGTGGCTCACGCAGGAGAGGTGTCACATGGGAGCGCCCCATCGCTCCCATAATCCCCCACGCGGCCGCATTCTGCACCAGTTGGAGCCTCCAGGTGCACCCCAAGGGGAGCCCCATGTAGAGAGCGTTACAATAGTCCAGATGAGAAGTGATGAGTGCTTGAGTGACCGTGCGTAGGGAGTCCCAATCTAGAAAGGGACGCAACTGGCGGATCAGGCGAACCTGATGAAAAGCCCCCCTGGCCACGGCCGTCATATGCTCTTCTAAAGACAGCCGTGATTCCAGGAGGACGCCCAAGTTATATTGTGTGTGAACAGAGTTCTGGGTATCATTCATATTAATCCAATTCACAACAACAATATTAGTGATCTCTATCACATTTCTCAAATTTAAATGAGCAGGAATTCTGGGAGTTGAAGTCCACACATCATAAGAGGGCCATCATTTTCCACCCCTGACATAAAGGAAAAATTGATGGGTTGAGGGAAAGGGGGAAAAAAAACAAGGAAATCTTGGCTGGATGGAATTAATGAAATCCTCAAAAAAGAATGAGATGAGAAGCTTAAAAGAACAACAATACCAAGGTATGAAAAACTGGATTGGCAAGCTAGAGTCAAGGATGGCTTGCAAAAATGGAAAGATACTGGAGGTATGGAGAGGTTTATGGTGGTGTTTCTCAACCTCAGCAGCTTTAAGATGAGTGGACTCCAACTCCCAGAATTCCCCAGTTCATGGATCTTAAAATTGCCGAGGTTGAGAAATGCCGATATAGGGAATAGTATTGGTGTAAAGTAGTAGGTTTCTCCTTCTCTCCTGCCTTTCTAGGCACTTCTTGATGTATAACCATGCCTGCCCACGACAGTCATAAGTCTGTAATGATGATAAAACAGTTCAGTCAAATGATTGATCCAGAGGTGGGTTTCAGCAGGTTCTGACCAATTCTGGAAAACCGGTAGCGGAAATTTTGAGTAGTTCGGAGAACTGGTAGTAAAAATTCTGACTGGCTCCGCCCCCATCTATTCTCTGCCACCCAAGTCCCAGCTGATCGGGAGGAAATGGGGATTTTGCAGTAACCTTCTCCTGAAGTGGGGTGGGAATGGAGATTTTACAGTATCCTTCCTGTGCCACACCCACCAAGCCATGCCACGCCCACCAAGCCACACCCACAGAACCGGTAGTAAAAAATTTTGAAACCCACCACTGGATTGATCCAATATTGTGACCTTTTATGGCATTTGTTAAATGAATCAGTCTTGTTATTAAGGATATCCTCAGTCATAAAGAGAACCAATGGTTTGGTATGGGCACAGTTTTGCCAAAAAACCTCAGAAGTTGTAAAATGCAAAACTGTGGTAAAATGCAGTCATGGGACCATAGGATGCTGCAAATGGTTGTAAATATTTCCATGTTGTTGCCAAGCTCTTTGAAATTCTGTCACATTACTGCAGAGGAGGCCATTGGAACTTCATATCTGGGTCATAAGTCTCTTTTTTCATGTTTTTTTCCCCATCAAGTTTTTATTTTTAAAAAATTTATACATATCGCTATGTGGATGGTGTGGTGTTTGAGTATCATCCATTTCAATACAGATAAACATATTCATAATTATTACATTCCATTTTCCTTATTCCATATTATTTACCCCTCTCTTTTACACAATGTTTTTATTTTCATATAAATATTAACAAGTATACAATAACATCTAAACCGATATGCTTTAATGTCCATCGTATTATCTTTCGTTATAATTTCAATAGTATACCCTCAAGTAGAAAAAATACAAAATTGCCCATCTGTTTTCTCCTGTACACCATATTCCACCCAATTTTACAACAATCCATCTCCTTTGAGACTCTTTTTTCATGTTGATAGTAAGTTTGAACAGTCACCAAGCAACTCTCGTAAGTCAAGAACTACCTATATTTTATTTGCCTTATTAATTCTGACTCCTTGTCTGTGCTTTGCATAAGCCTGCTTACCCTAAATGAGAAAAACGTGATTAAGTAAATACATATGAAAGCCACCACAGCCTAAAAGCAGTCCATACAATCCCAGTTGTAACAGAATAACAGAGTGGGAAGGGACCTTGGAGGTCTTCTAGTCCAACCCCCTGCTCAATAAGTTCCTTTTCTTTTAGTATTGGTTGATTCAATGTCCACCTTAATTTCCTTTTTGTCCCTTCCATATAACTTTCATCAGATTGTGATCCACCCAATTACTTGTTTATTTATTATTATTTATTATTTTATTAATCATATTTCTATGCCGTCCACTCTCCGAAGACTCTGGGCGGCTTACAACAATCGACAGTATACTAAATAGCATATTGCCCCCAACAATCTGGGTCCTCATTTTACCCACCTCGGAAGGATGGAAGGCTGAGTCAACCTTGAGCCAGTGAGATTTGATCTGCTGATCTGCTGAACTAGCAGTCAGCTGAAATAGCTGCAGTACAGCACTCTAACCACTGCGCCACCTCGGCTCTATATTGTTTCTATATTTATTTCTTGTATATTAGATTTTAACTCTGCTGACATCCATATCGTATCTATTCTTGACCAAGACATATGTCTATTTGAGTAAAATGAATATGGGTTTTCCTTGGGATGTATCTCTTGCAATGCATCTTGGATGTCTAGTTCTGCCGCCATTTTGAAAAAAGCCTTAGGAAGTGTTTTCCTGGCTTATTTATTTACCTTTCTGGTTTTGTAATCTAATTCTGCATCCACAATTGCATTAAAGTCTCCTACTATACATACGTTTTGTACTCCAATTCTATGATTTTCTTATGAAATTTACCATACAATTCCAGTTGTAACAGAATAACAGAGTGGGAAGGGACCTTGGAGCAGTGGTGAAATCCAATTTGTTTTTTACTACCGGTTCTGTGGGCGTCGCTTGGTAGGCCAACCAGAGGTGGTATTTGCCAGTTTTCCAAACTACTCAAAATTTCCGCTACCGGTTTTCCGAACTGCTCAAAATTTCTGCTACCGGTTCTCCAGAACCTGTCAGAACCCGCTGGATTTCACCCCTGCCTTGGAGGTCTTCTAGTCCAACTCCCTGCTCAAGCAGGAGACTCTCTACCATTCATGGCTCTCCAGTCTCTTCTTAAAAACCTCCAGTGATGGACCATCCACAACTTCTGAAGGTAGCCATTCAAATGGCTGTTTTCACTTTCATGAAATTTCTTCTTAGTTTAATGATCTTTAAACTTAAATGATCTCCCACCAGTTAGTTCTCGTCCTGTGCTCCAGTGCTTTGGAGAATAGGTTGACCCTCTCTTCTTTGTGGCAGCTCTTTAGATACTGGAAGACTGCTATCATGTCACCCCTAGTCCTTCTTTTCATTAAACCAGGCAAACTCAATTCCTGCCGTTGTTCTTCATTTGTTTTAACCTCCAGTCCCCTAATCGTGTGTTAAATATTTCTGTCTTCAGCCAAAAAAAGGCAATACCAAAAAGCTGATTGCAAATTACTTTGGAAAGAATTTTTTATTTTTATTTTTTTTTAAATTTGATTTATATACCGCCCTTCTCCGGAGACTCAGGGCGGCTTACGGTGCGCTAAGCAATAGCCTTCATACTTTTGTATATTTATACAAAGTCAGCTTATTGCCCCCACAAACTGGGTCCTCAATTTACCTACCTTAGAAAGGATGGAAGGCTGAGTCAACCTTGAGCCTTGGTGAGATTCGAACCTGCAATAATTGCAGGCAGCTGGTGTTAATAACAGGGTGCTTTAGACCACTGTACTATCCAAGGCTCTTATTTTCTTACACTCCCCTCCCCCCTCCTTTGAGAAGACATTCTTCATTTCATGTACCAGCAAGAGTCTTTTCAAGAGTCCCTCAACTGAAGAGTTTAAAGGGTAGATAGGTGCATGTGAGTGATATCAAACCATGCTGCTTTTAAATTGCATCTAAGACATCTTTTCAGTATTACTTCATAGGGATCGTTGCTTTTCATACTCTTTCAGAAGCAATTTCAGACTTTTCAGAGGTACGATATGTCCATTCTCAATCAATGTGGCTTGATGAAAACTATATTAGAGGTGACTATAAGGCAGTGAAAGGCATTGATTCTCACTGTATAGTTATTTATGAGGAGTTGTCAGGAGATGAGATTTTTTTTTCTTCCCCTTAATTTTGTGGCTAAAGACGTGTTCTTGGGACAAGACCGGTAGACTTGAATATCAATGAAAGAGAAAGACCTCAACTATTGCCCATGATCAATTGTCTCCGGTCTGATTTTATTTATTTTTATTTATTTATTTTGTCAAGCATATATAAGATAACAGGTAAAAGTATAAACATAATTTGAATACCTGAAAAGAGTAAGAGTAAAAAGGAATATTAGGACAGGGACGGTAGGCACATTGGTGCGGTTATGCACGCCCCTTACAGACCTCTTAGGAATGGGGTGAGGTCAACAGTAGACAGTTTAAGGTTAAAGTTTTGGGGGTTTGGGGAAGAAACCACAGAGTCAGGTAGTGCATTCCAGGCATTGACCACTCTGTTACTGAAGTCATATTTTCTGCAATCGAGTTTGGAGTGGTTTACCTTGAGTTTGTATCTATTATTTGCTTGTGTATTGTTGTGGTTGAAGCTGAAGTAGTCATTGACAGGTAAGAGATAGTGGCAGAGAATTCTAAGTTTTTAAAAATTCTTAAGTTTTTAAGACCAGGTATACTTGGGACAGGTGCCACTTTCATGAATGTAATTATTTCAGGATGATTATCAAAAAGAGAAAAGTCAATTGAAACCCAATTAACAATTTACTGTCACGTTTCTGAATTGGAGCTCCAGCAGATAGAATAAAGCAGGTGTGTCTAACATTGACAACTTTAAGGCTTGTGGTCTTCAATTATCAGAATTTCCTAGCCAGCCATGCTGGCTGGAGAATTCTGGGAGTTGAAATCTACAAGTCTTAAATTTGCCAAGATAGGACACCCCCATAAAAAAGGAAAGCGAGCAGGGATCTCTGCCTTCCTTTCCCCCCCCCCCCCCACTGCTTCCTAATTTTCTCATCTTCTGTGGCCCACTTCACTATGCTAATTTTTCAGGAAATTGCTTTGAAATTATGTTAAATGGCAGTAGTCACCTTTCACATTTACTTAAGTTTGTTTTTCTTCCAATACCTGTGGTCCTTCCATCAAAATATGAACGTATCCCACAGCTGTGATTTGTCCTCGTGGAATATCCAGTTACATATTTGACAAGGACTTTCTTAAGACTGGCTGATGTTGACATGAGGACTTTATGGGTGCTTTTCCCTGGGATTGGAAGATGCTGTTGCTTCTATAACTAAGTGAGCCAGTTTGGTCTAGTACAGAGGTGTCAAACTCAAGGCCCAGGGGCCAGATCCGGCCAGCGGGGTGCTTAGATCTGACCCATGGGGCCGCCCTGGAAACAGCGAAGGACTGGCGGTCAGCTCTCCCGAGCTCCGTTTTTGCTGGCAGAGGGTTGCAGGAGGCCATCGCAGCCAAAAATGGAGCTCAGGAGGGCCGCAGTCAGCCCTCCTGAGCTCTGTTTTTGCTGGCGGAGGGTTGCAGGGGGCTGTCACAGCTGAAAACGGAACTCAGGAGCCCGTGTTCTCTGGCAGAGCCCTCGGGCCAACACAGGACCCCCGACACAAGTGTCATCACACCCATCCTGGCCACGCCCACCCCCCCCCCCCCGAGGTCAAGCACAACCCTGATGCGGCCGTCAATGAAATTGAGTTTAACACCCCTCGTTTAGTGGTCAAGGCACCAGGCTAGAAAGCAAGAGACCATGAGTTCAAGTTCTGCCCTAGGCATGAAAGCCAGTTGGATGATCTTGGTCCAGTCACTCACTCTCGGTTCAACGCGCCTCATAGGGTTGTTGTTGCGGGTAAAATAGGAGGAGGAAGGAGGAGGAGATGTGTGATCGTCGCCTTGTAAAAATAATAAAGGCGGGATATAAATAAATAAAAATATGAAATCACTGGGACCTTGACTAGTAATAATGAAAGGGCTCTCTATCTACTCTAAAAGAGGGAGAGAGAGAGAGAGGGAGGGAGGGAGAGAGGGAAGTAGAAGAGAGAGAGGGAGAGAGGGGGGGGGAGAGAGAGAGAGAGGGAGGGAGGGAGGGAGGGAGGGAGAACAATGGCTGCTGTCAAGCCAGTTCAAGAAATCTGATCGTAGTGAAGATCACTGACACTGGATTAAAAACTAAATTCCCAAATTAAACCCTTCAAGCTTCCATCTACCCTTCACACCTAGGCAATAATCCCAGATCAAGCAAGAATAAAAACCTTCAACAGAGTGAAGGCTTTCAGGTTGGATTTCATAATAGCACTTTCACGCATCCCATGGGCTCCATTTGACCTCCCAGGTGGTCTTCTCCTGGGAAAAAAAGTATCTCTGCTGAGAATGAGTTGTCCTGCAAGAGTCTTCTTTTAAAAGCCATGCTATTCAGGAATGGCTTAGAATGAGGGTCAGGACTTGGACCAAGAAAATCCAGGGTCGTCACCACTCAGTCAGGGACTCACTGGGTAACTCTAGGATAGTGTTTCTCATTCTTGAGAACTTTAAGATGATGGACTTCAACTCCTAGAATTCCCCAGCCAGCATCTTTCTAAAATCTAGGCCAATCACTCTTCACTCCATCTGTCTCACAGATTATGATAAAGCTAGGTGAAATGTGAGCATTCTAATTTGTTTGTGAATACAGAATCAGGATCAAAGAGTTATTCTGAATTATTTACTGTACATATTCTCTCTCTCTCTCATTCTCATTCTCTCTCTCTCTCTCTTTCTCTCTTTTTTCTCTCTCTCTCTCTCTTTCTCTCTCTCTCTCTCAGAATTCAGCATCAATACAGAGACACCGAGGTACAGATTTCATCCAGAAAAGCCTGCTGAACGTATCCTGGTTTCTGAGACTGGCTGACCACTTATGGTTAGGGACTGACCTCCAGCGTTATCGATCACCTTCGGTGTTTGGATTACCCATTCCTTCAAGTTATTCCTAGCCATTCTGGAGCGGAATGGTTCCTTCTGCTGTGGAGACTCCAACGCTTGGTCATCACGGCAGTCTTTGCCTGCTTCCTTGGGGCACCCTGGCCTCTCCCGGCAGTCAGATCTTCCTCCCAACCTCCTCAGTCATTGTGGATGTGGAGTTCCAAAGGTGGAAGAAATAAGTCCTTCGACTTGCTTCAGGTGAATCTTTCATGGTTTCGGGGACCCGATGCAGAAGGCTGCCATGTTGAGGCACCAACTCACCACAGGAACAATCGCCATGTCTGTCTCCTGAGATGCCAGGCCCTTGGGCAAAATGGAAGCAGCCAACACCAAGTCATTCTTCTGGGAGACCTTCCCACCCATGCCTACCTGTCGGGTTTACTGCAGCCCAACCTATCAGGATGGACACCTCTTTGTGGTGGGCGGGTGCAGCCAGCAAGGCCAGCCATTGGACACCCTGGAAATGTTGGACGTGGTTTCCCACAAGTGGATGGCCTTACCTTCTATGCCCACCCCACGGGCAGGGGCAGCGGCCGTGATGCTTGGCAAGGAAGTGTTGGTGATTGGTGGGGTTGACTCCACACAGAGACCCCTGGCCTCCGTTGAAGTCTACCACACCGATGAAGGCGGGTGGGAGAAAAAAGCAGACCTGGCTCAGCCTTCCATGGGCATCTCAGCCCTTGAGAAAGGTAGGTGGGCAAATTATTCCATTTTGGTGGGTTGATGGTGAGCTAGAGAGGGGACAGTATGGGTCATCCTTGACGTACGACCACAACTGAGCCCAAAATGTGTGTTGTTAAGTGGGAAATTTGTTCAGTGAGTTTTGCCCCATTTTATGACCTTTCTTCCCACAGTTGTTAAGTGAATCACTGCAGTGTTAAGTTAGTAACACGGTTGTTAAGTGAATCTGGATTACCCATTGACTTTGCTTGTCCGAAGGTCATAAAAGGGGATCCTATGACTTCGGGAAACAGCAACGGTCATAAGTATGAACCAGTTGCTAAGCATCTGAATTTTAATCACGTGATGGTGGGGATGCTACAAAGTCCTAAGGGTGAAAAATGGTCCCAAGTCAGTTTTTTCAATGCCGTTATAACTTTGAACGGTCATTAAATGAACTGCTTGTAAATCGAGAACCATGTGTAGTTGCCTCGACTGGAACTCCAGACATTGGGGCAACCGGTTGGTCTTCCTATACAAGTTGAATTTACAACCAGGCATATCCCCTTGCAGATATCACATTCTGTGCCACGTTGCCAATTTTTTTGCCCGTTGAATGCCCAACTTTTCCTGAGCTGGTTTTGCTATTCATCATTTCTGCAAAACAAGTACGATCCTCTCCCATCCTCTCCCCCTCCCCCGCTGATAATCTTGTTCTTATATAGTGTTGGAGGTGATTTAGTTTCATAAAGAGCCAGCTTTAGGAGAATATAAGTAGTCCTCGAATTACGACCACAATTGAACCCAAAATTTATGTTGCTAAGTGAAACATTCGTTAAGTGAGTTTGCCCCATCTTACGACTTCTCTTGCCCCTCTTGTTGTTAAGTGAATCATTGCATTTGTTAAGTTAGTAGCACTTTGGTGGTTAAGTAAATCTGACTTCCTCATTGGCTTTGCTTGTCAGAAGCTTGCAAAAGGGGATCACATAACCCGGGGACACTGCAACCGTCATAAGTATGAGTCACTTGCCACGTGTCTGAATTTTGATCGCGTGACTATGGGGACGCAGTCATAAGTGTGAAAAACAGTCATAAGTCACTTCTTTTCAGTGCCGTTGTAACTTTGAATGGTCACTAAATGAACTGTTGTAAGTCGAGGACTACCTTTATATGCTAGTTTAGGGCATTGTGAATCGATGGGTGCCCATGGGTTTTCTGGAAAGTGTCATAACAAGGAGGCTAGGAAGAAATAGACACAGTGAAAGAGCACGTCACAGTAAAAAAAAATCTTCTCAAAGCTCAAGCTATCATTTTAAAATTATCTTTTTCCTCCTTTTTCGTTGCTTCCCACCTTATCTGAACCTATGTAATTTTTCATTCAAATTGGGTGGTAGCGGTAAGCTGTGGGGCGTAGCATTAAAAGAAGTTGGAGGAGGATGCACACAGCTTCAGTTCTGGTTAACACCCATGGAATATAGCAGAATTTTTCCACAGGCTGCTGGACATAGTTGGCTTTTGGAGGCTCGCTGGGTTTGGGGAGCACCCCCCAAAAAATAACAGGTAGGGCCAAGACATTTCCTTTCAGTCATATTTTCATTTATTTAAAATTAAAGTTAAAATTATTCTTTGCTGTGTATTTGATAGTTTTTCCTTTATGCCAACTTAATTAACAGCTGAATGAAACTTTGAGGGGCTGCTGATACAGAGAGGTGGGGGGGAGGGGTGTCACAGAGCTAAAAGTCTGCACACAAATATTATACAAGTAGTCCTTGACTTACGACCACATTTTGGGACTGGAATATTCCATGGTAAGTTGAGTTGGACCCAATTTTACGATAATTTTTGTGGTTTAATCATTGAGCTTCTGCAATGGGCCTTTTTTTGTCAGAAATCACCAAGTGCCTGAATTGCGATCACATGACCGTGGTACCATGTTTGTAACTTATGAGTACAGGTTGTATGCCACTTTTGCTGATGCTGTTGTAACTTTGAACTGGCATTGCATGAATGGTCGTAAGTCGAGGACTACCTGTAGAGCAGGTATTTTAATTAATTAAGTACTCTTAACAAGGTAAGAGTGCCTTTCTAGATAAAGTTAGGCAGGCACAAAGGATTGTCCTGCTGTGCGCAAAGAAATCTTGTGGGTTTTTTTAAAACTTTGTAATGGAAAACGTGCAGTGTTCCGTTATGTGTGTAACAGGGGTGGGTTCTACTTACCTTTACTACCGGTTCGCAACGGGAGCGCTCGCAGATCATCAATTATGACATCCGGGCAGGTGGGCGGAGCCTCCCGCCGCTTTTACTACCGGTTCTAAAGAACTGGACAGAACCAGGAACAACCCACCACTGATGTGTAAGAGCTGTGATGGCGCAGTGGTTAGATTGCAGTATTGCAGGCTAACTCTGCTTACATTGCCAGGAGTTCGATTCCCTCAATCCTGACTGGTTCAGTGTTGACTCAGCCTTCCATCCTTCCGAGGTCGGTAAACTGAGGACCCGGATTGTTGGGGGCAATAGGCTGACTCTGTAAAAATCGCTGAGTGTTGTGGCCCGTACATGGCCTGTGCAGCTAGTAGCTGATTCAGACAGCAAGGAGGCTGGTGTGGTGCTGCGCCAGCAGCCTGTGCAGCTGGCACTCGAGTCGGACAATGAGGAGGCTGGAGAAGATGTGGTGCCAGAGACGGGGATTCAGCCAGGGCCTTCAGAACCTCCAGAAGCTCCCTTAAATGAAGAGGACGAAGAGGAGGAGCCTGTTCTCGATGCACGGGCACGCAGAGCTGCCAAAAACTCCAGGAGTGGCTCCTCAGAGTAAGGCTTGGGGCTAATTGGCCACGCCCTTAGCCTATTTAAGGAGGAACGCCGACTGAAGCAATTTGCAGGGAACAACTTCGTTCACATACCTTCATGTCTTGTCTTGCTTATCTTATCAGCTTCTTGCAAATTGCTTCTGGGCATTCTGCCAACCACTGTAAGCTTTCAGTTATTATTCTTTGAATTCTTGGCGGCTGTTAATGCAGTTAATTAACAGCCATTGTTGTAAAAGACTGATTTATTTATTAAACCAAGGTTTGAACGGACTTTGTGTGTGCTGCGTTTTTTGGGGTCCGTAGCTGGGGCAGAACACTGAGAGGGTTGTAAAGCACTGTGAAGCAGTATATAAGTCTAAGTGCTATTGCTGTGTGTTTTACGTACCAGCTGTCTCAAAAGGAAAAGGGGATGAGAAAAGCCAATAAAATAAACTTGCACAGGTAGTCCTCAACTTACGATCACAATTGAGCCCCGTATCTCTGTTGTTAAATGAGTTTTGCCCCATTTTACGTTCTTCTTTGCCACAGTTGTTCAGTGAATCACTGCGGTTGTTAAGTTAGTAGCCCGGTTGTTAAGGGAATCTGGCTTCCCCATTGTCTTTGCTTGTCAGAAGGTTGCAAAGGGAGATCACATAACCCCAGAACATTGCAATAAATATGAGTCATCTGCCAAGCATCTGAATTTTGATCACATGACCACGTGGACGATACAATGGTCAGAAGTGTGAAAAACGGTCATAAGTCACTTTTTTCAATGCCGCTGTAATAGCAACTAGGATTCTCAGCCATAGTGTGTGTGTGAGGTGCCAGCATAGCATCTCTTTTACATGGTGTAACATTCCTTGCTTTCAAGCTGAAAAAAGAAAGAAAGAAAGAAAAAAGCTTTAAAAACCCTGTTTCTGTCTTTTCATATTTGTCATTACAAATAAGTCATGCAAAAGGTGCATTTGGCAGCCGCTGAATTGATTTGCAACAAAGAGGCCTTTTCAGTAGTAATTGTACCCCTGTCTCTACAACCCCTTTGTTTTCAATTTAAAGCAGCCATAGGAGGCCCCCAGTTTGGCTGCAGAAGTGGAATGGGAAGGTTGTGTCGTCGTTCTCTCTAAAATTTTGTTCGCCTTGTTGGAAGAAATGTCCATCTGGGTTCAGTTCCAAGTGGGGAGAAAGACACTGGAAACATGGAGATTGCTTGAAAAGATGGTTTAATGGTGGACAGGACTACATGGTTTTGAGGTCCTGGGCAAAAAGGCACATGCGTGTGAGAGAGAGAGAGAGCTTTATACCAGAGGTGGGTTCTACTTACCTTTACTACTGGTTTACAGCGGGAGCACGCACGCTTCTGCGCATGCGCAGATGACCTATGATGATTTTGTGGCAGGTGGGCGGAGCCTCCTGCCGGTTTTACTATTGGTTCTATAGAACCGGAGAGAACCGGGAGCAACCCACCACTGATTTATACCCTCTGTTCGGCTTTGAATTTGAGCTTGTATTCTGATTGGTTGTCAGTCTCCCATGGGGCCATGCAAGGGTAACATTGTAGGTTGTCTTTTCAGTCCCAGGCTTGGTTGAGCCTTGCTGGGTGATGCAATCTCCCCAGGTGCCATGTGGTGAGTTCTGTTGCTAGATGGATAGAGGGCTAATCCAGGGGTGAAATGCTCCCGGTTCAGACCGGCTCAGGCGAGTAGGCAGCGATGGCAGTGGGCAGTTCGGAGAACCGGTAGCAAAAATCCCTGCCCAGCTGAGCCACGTGATCATCAGAGCCTTTTTTTTTCCTTTTAAATGGCTCTGACGGTCCAAGCTCTGACTATCCCAGACCCATGTAAAAGAAAAAAAGTTTTTCCTTTTAAATGGCTCTGACTGCCCCAGCTGAGTTGCCTGCTAACAGATAGCAAAAATCCCTCCCCCCTCCCCCTCCCCCTCCAGCTTGCTTACCTTAGCTGCTGGTCGCAACGTCTGCCTTGCTTCGCTTGCTGTAAACCCTGAAATCCATTGCATCAGCAAGTAGCTGAATCTCCCTGCCTGCAATCAAGCTCATGGGTGAGCAGCTCTATCTGCCTGCCTGCCTGCCTTCCTGCCTGCAGGCATCTCCAACCTTGGCAAGGAAAGCCGGCTGGCTGAGGAATTCTGGGAGTTGAAGTCCACAAGTCTTCAAGTTGCCAAGGTTGGAGACCCCTGTTCTATTGGGTAAGTTTTTTCCCCTTTGGGAGCTTTAAAAAAGTAGTTAATTGGGGGGTTTTTTAGTTGTTCTTTTTTTAGACCTAGCCATTTAAAGTTTAGGAAGTTTTACATTTAGCTGCTTTTATATAAAAATAAAAATAAATTAAAATAAAATAATATTTGTGCAGCTTTCTGAGATTTAGTGTGTTTCTGTAGTGTTTCACTCTAACTACACAAACACACAAAATCTCACAAAGCTGTATGTGGAATTTTGTGTGTGTAAAGTGTGAAAGTTGGTTTTTTGGGCTTTTTGTGCCTGTGTGAGGTTCCTGCTTGTTGCAGGGGCCATTTTGGGTCTAGCACAGCTGCTTTTACATTGTGGGTGAGCCAGTTGTGTTGTGTTGTGTTTTGTAGGTTAAAAAAGGGCAAAGAAGTGACATTGACTTGGCCACGCCCACCTGACCTACAAGCCACGCCCACGCAGTCACCTTACCACCAAGCCCCGCCCACTAATTAAGCTACGCCCACAGAACCGGTAGCAAAAAAATTTAGATTTCACCCCTGGGCTAATCCTATCTTTGTTGGATCTCAGGTGAGGGCATTTGCTTATGAATAGACCCAGCTATCTCTTTATCTCTTGAGTGCTGACATCTGCTGTGGGCTATTGAGGAGGGTGGGCGCTATTGAGAGTGAGTCTGCTTCCTGCCTAAAAAACATGTTTCTCCGTTTCTCATCCAGGGAGATACAATATTCTGCTTTTTTAATATTTCCTAGAATATTTCATTCTTCTAGGAGAGGGGTGGGGATGCTAACTTCCTACAGCCTCAAAAGAGAATCCAGATTTCGTTTCGCGATGAGGCACAGCTTTGGGAAGGGTGACTTGCGGGGAGGGTGAAAGGGTGATGCATGGCGGCAGAGAGATTTAATTCCTCTGCTCTCAGCACTGTTGCTGTGATAAAATCTGGAGCCCTCTGGAGCTGCAGAAAGTGAAAAACTACAAAAGATGTGATTATAGATGACCCCCAAAATGTGTCATGTGACTTATAAGTGCCCCTCTGTAATATGCACTTAGCTGATCTTGCTTTCTGCAGAAGAGCACATTATTTATAAAAGAGAGAGAGAGAGAGGGGGAGAGAGAGAGAGATTTGGGATTTTTAAGACTTAACTGTTTCCCATTTATGAACTCTTCCTTATATTTTAATCTGTGCTGTCTCTGAAATTGGCTACAGTCCTTTAGTTCCGTATTTTTTTCCCCCAATTTTTTTCCAATTTTCCGTTTCATTCCTTTCCTTCTCTTTTTCCTGTTAAGTTTCGGATCATTTGGAGACAATCTTAAACGTGATGTTTATAAAGATGATAATTTGATCAGGAAGAATTTAAATGTGAAAGTTATCAGCCTTTTCAGTAGAACGTATTCATTTAATACAATCAAATATATCCATTTAATTTAATACATTCAAACATTGTTTGGTGCAATTTCATGCATTCAGCAAAGATGATCAGATATGAAATTTTCAAGTTTGTTTCAAAACATATTGCATTCAAACGGGATCTATAATTAATTCAATCAAACTAGTCAATTTAGGCTTGGGTTTTAAAAAAGTAAACGTTTTCTTTTGCCTCAGTAAATATTAATGCAAATATATTTCTTCCAACTAGCTAATGTTCTAAAAATTTAAATGTACTATCTATGAACATTTCTGTAGTATGTATAGTGTAGAAACAAAATGTTTACAACCCTTATTTAATTACATTATTATTATTATTATTTATTTTATTTTTTTAAATTTGATTTATATGCCGCCCTTCTCCGGAGACTCAGGGCGGCTTACAATGCGTTAAGCAATAGCCTTCATACTTTTGTATATTTATACAAAGTCAGCTTATTGCCCCCACAATCTGGGTCCTCATTTCCCTTACCTTAGAAAGGATGGAAGGCTGAGTCAACCTTGAGCCTGGTGAGATTCGAACTTACAGTAATTGCAGACAGCTGGTTTTAATCACTATGCTTTTAGTCTGCTGAGCTAAACCAGGCTCCTTTGAGAACCAGGCTCCTTTGAGAATCTGGACCTGGGTAGTAAACAATTGTTGTGCTTTTCTTGTGCCTAATAAGCCACATAAAATAGAAATTGCCTGTATTATCATAATATGGCTATCTCTTTTTTGATATTGTCTTTCATTAGATCAATTTTCCAGCACATTTGCTACCATATAGACATTTTCAAATTCTGCTTTGTTTTCTAACATCTTGCCACTGGCTTGTTGGAATATAACTAATAAGAAAACTATCAATTCTTTAGACTTCAATATGTTTTTGATTATCAAATCAAATCAAATCAAAACAAAAACTTAGTAAGGCCAACGAAGTAATTTTCTGAGTTGTGATTTGGTTCAAATTGGGTTTTGTCCTATTTTAATAAAAATTTGCATCCCCAAAAGTGGACCGCTTTATAGGATTGCTCCATATGATAATAGGAACCTATTTCTTTTTATTTTCTCTAACATACTGAGTTTAATGTCAGGCTTGAAAGACCAGTTCCACACATGATGGTCTAATTAAACTGATTTATTGCTAATCAACCTATACACAGGAATATTCTCAATTAACAGATTAGCACCTGCCTGGAATTAGATAAGGGTCCACAAAATTCAAGTGGAGTTGAATTTAGTCCATTTATGACTACATAGGAATTCCAGGCTGATCCCTCTTTTAACTCGGTCCGCAGGCTCTACCACTTATTCTACCCTTATGATAGAAATTATCATATTGAGTTTGTTCGATATGAAATACAAGCTGTAAAACTCACTGAATTTTCCCCAATTTGGGGCAAAATTGTTTCCAGTGTTTTTCTACATCAATTGGATAGCAATCAGATCAAACGTATAGGGCAGGGGTATCAAACTTGATTTCATTGAGGACCGCATCAGGGTTGTGTTTGACCTCAGGGCCTGGGTGGGCATGGCTGGGGTGGGTGTGGTCAGCTTGACGTCACTCGTGTCGGGTTTGCCTGTGGTGGCCTGAGCACTCTGCCAGCAAAAACAAGCTCCCGAGCTGTTTTCGGCCATGATGGCTTCCTGCAACCCTGCAGTGAAAACAGAGCAGGGAGGCGTGCGTGACCCCCCCAAGCTCCGTTTTCGCTGGAAGAGGGCTGCAGGAGGTTGTTGCAGCCAAAAATGGAGCTTGGAAGGGCCGCATGCGGCCTTCCCGAGCTGTTTTTTCGCTGGCCGAGCAGTGGTGGGATTCAAATAATTTAACAACCGGTTCTCTGCTCTAGTGATCAGCTGGGTAGGCGTGGCTCGGTGGTCATGTGACTGGGTGGCGTGGCTAACTCAACATTACCTACATCAATGGGCGCTTTCTTTGTCTTAGCTGTTACAATGTAATAAGGGTTAACCAGAGAGGCAGTTTCTGTAAGCAGGGCAATAAAGATTAGGTTAGAAACAGCAACAGAATGTTTCCTTCCTGCCTTCCTTACAGGATTAGCCCTGTAAAGTGGAAAAAAAACAAAATGAGAATTTTCCCAACAACCGGTTCTCCGAACTGCTTAGAAAGTTAACAACCGGTTCTCCCGAATAGGTGCGAACTGACTGAATCCCACCACTGTGCCAGAGGCACCGCAGACGGATCCTTTGCTGTTTCCAGGGCAGCCCCGCGGGCCAGATCTAAGCACTCCATGGGCTGCATCCAGCCTGCGGGCCTTGAGTTTGATACCCCTGGTATAGTGGCTTTCCCATCTAATACATTATTTTCAACCCACTCAGAAAGTTTGTCTTCTAACAGAATATTGTAATTTTTTTTTTGAAATCTCACCCATTCTCTATTAGCTGATGAATTTAGCTTAATCTCAGATTTAATGTTGATTCTAACTGTTAGTATTATAACTGCTGGAACTGTAGAATTTCTTCATGAATGAACAAAAGTTCTTAAAATTTGTTTTGAAGAAAGCCTCCAGTCCTGGAAGGACATTGGGTTTTTAATAGGAAAAAAAAGCAGGGAGATGAACTGGAACAGTGATGGCTAACCTTTTTGCCATTGCGTGCCAAAAGCTGGGGGAGTGCAGGGTAGTTGCGTGCATGCATGCCCACACCCATAATTCTATGCGCCCTTCCCCCACACATGGGCACGCAACCTCCCCTGCTCCCCCCACTTTTGGCATGGGATGGCACAGTGGGCCCGGTAGGCCCGTTTTTTTGCTCTCCCCAGGCTCCAGAGGCTTTCTAGGAGCCTGTGGAGGGCAAAAACAGCCTCCCACCCCCCACCCCGAGGCCCTCCGGAGGCCAGAAACAGCCCGTTTGCCGACTTCTGGTGGACCCAGAAGGTCCAAAAATCAGCTGGCCAGCACGCTCATGCATGCTGGAACTCAGCTAGGGCAACACTCGCCTGCCCACCAATATGGCTCTGCGTGCCACCTGTGGCACGCGTGCCATAGGTTCGCCATCACGGGACTAGAAGATCTTCAAGGACGAATGGTGGGTTGCTCCCGGTTCGGTCCGGTTCTTGCAAACCGGTTGTAAAAGCGGCGGGAGGCTCCGCCCACCCACACATCATCATGGATGATCTGCACAGGTGCAAAAGCGCATTCCCCCATTGCAAACCGGTAGTAAAGGTAAGTAGAACCCCCTCCCCACCCGTCAAGGACCCCTCCAACTCTGTTATTCTGTTAATTATTAAGAGGTTTTTCAGGTTCCCCTGTGCATTCCAAAGAGCTACAAATATTTGTATGACTCTAAATGGTGTGTAAAATTTATAATTAGAATCTCCTTTTAATCATCACAAGTACCCAACAATATGTTACTGTAGAAGAGAAGTGGGAGAATGGACCAAAATAGGGATTTATGGAGACCGATAGCATTTCTTTATTGCTTGGTTTGATGTGAAGTCGCCATTTTCATCCCTTTTTTCCACGCTGTCGTGCAAAGATCAAAATAGTCTGAAGTGGCCTTAACTGAATGCCTTTATTCTTCCATCTACAGCAGTGCCAGCTGAGCCGTATGCCAATTATGTGCACAGTAGGTATGCCATTAAAAACAACAACAACATGCAGCCTTTTAAAAAGCTTAAACCAGCCTTCTCTGATCTGGTACCCCGAGAGGTAGAACTTTTGAGAGTTCTAATGCTTCCCAAAAGTTCCCTTAAGAATAGGGAAAAGAGTAACCGATTAACCTTTACAATCAGGGACAAACCAATAATGAATAAATAATGCAGAATCAGTATGTAGCATTTAGGATGGTGGACTACGGTGGAAGAGACCAGCTTTCAAATTTCTACTAGCCATGAAACTTATTTCATGATTCTGGATCAGTCACTGGCAGGTTAACAGAATAAGAGTTGGAAGGGACCTCAAGAGATCTTCTAGCCAAACCCCCTGCTCAGGCATGAAACTATATGCCATTCTAGACAAATGGTTGTCCAATCTGTTCTTAAAAACCTCTGGTGAACGGAGCCTCCACAACTTCTGAAGGCAAGCAAGCAGTTCCCACTGGTTAATTGTTCTCACTGTCAGAAAATTTCTCCTTTTTTCTAGGTTATTTATTTATTTATTTTATTTGTTTAGACTTATATGCTGCCCTTTCTCCGAGAGGACTCAGGGCAGCTCACAACAATAAAACAAAAAAATAAACAAAAACTCAGGGTTAAAAGTTACACATAAAATCCCTAAAATCAATTAAAATCCATTTAAAAAACCCCCATCAATACAGGCCGGCCAGGCGAAATAGCCACGTTTTTAGTTCGCGGCGGAAAGAGCGAAGGTTGGGGGCCATCCGGAGCTCCAGGGGGAGCTGATTCCGGAGGGTAGGTGCGCCTACAGAGAATCCCAAACAACCTTTCTCAGACATGGTGTTCTCCCAGTTTGTACACCTTCCCTCCTTCCCTCCTTCCTTCCTTCCTTCTTTCCTTCCTTCCTTCCTCCTTCCTTCCTTCCTTCCTTCCTTCCTTCCTCCTTCCTTCCTTCCTTCCTTCATCCTTCCTTCCTTCCTTCCTTTCTTTATTTGTCAAGCATATATAAGATAACAGATAAAAGTATAAACATCAATTATGAATACATGAAATTGATATGAATAAAAAGGGACATTAGGACAGGGACAGTCCTAATGCTGGTGCGCTTATGCACGCCCCTTACAGACCTCTTAGGAATGGGGTGAGGTCAACAGTAGACAGTCTAAGGTTAAAGTTTTGGGGGTTTGGGGAAGAAACCACAGAGTCAGGTAGTGCATTCCAAGCATTGACCACTCTGTTGCTGAAGTCGTATTTTCTGCAATCGAGTTTAAAGCGGTTTACTTTAAGTTTGTATCTATTGTGTGCTCATGTATTATTGTGGTTGAAGCTGAAGTAGTCATTGATTAAGACAACATTATTCTCTTTATAGTAGAGGGGCATGATGGCCCAGTGGTTAAAGATGCTGAGCTTGTCAGCTGGAGAACTGACAGCCCATGTTCAAGACCTGAATTCTGTGCAATGGGATGAGCTACTATTACTTTCCTCAGCCCCGTCCACCTAGCAGTTCAAAAACATGCATATATGAATAGATAAAATAGGTACCACTTTGGCAGGTGTTCCTTGTGCCTTTGGCATTTAGCCATGCTGGCCAATGACCCACGGAAATTATCTTCGGACAGCATTGGCTTCCTCAGCCAAGAAACGGAGATGAGCACCGTGCTCTAGATTCGGACACGGCTGATAGAGAAATCTTTTTAGTAGAGAAGATGTAGATGATAGTACAATATTTTTATATAGCACTAAGCCGAGCGCCGCGTAACAGAATGAGCTCCCGTTACTTGTCCCAGCTTCTGCCAACCTAGCAGTTCAAAAGCACATAAAAAATGCAATTAGAAAAATAGGGACCACTTTGGTGGGAAGGTAACAGCGCTCTGTGTGCCTTCAACGTTTAGTCATGCCGGCTACATGACCACAGAGACTTCTACGGACAGCACTGGATCTTCAGCTCAGAAACGGAGATGAGCACCATCCGTAGAGCCGGAAATGACTAGGACGCATGTGTGGGGGGAACCTTTACCTTTTTATCTTTGGAAAGGCTAGTCCAGCTGGATGGTCTCTCCTATCACAGATATGTCCTCTTTTTGGTGCAGTTGTGTTGTTAAGAGACACACAATGAGATAGTTCAATAACCAGCCTGTGGCTAAATCTGTTTACAAATATCACTACAGAATGATTTCCAGCTGTTAGCTTTGTTCCAAGCTTGTTGTCTGTAAATAGTGTGGAGAAGGCAAAAACAAACACACAAAACACAGACAACAAAGGGTCAATCTTCATCATGAAATCAGTTTTTGTTTCTTTGACAGGGGGAACTAAGCTTCCTTTAGTTGATTTTATCCTGTCTCTCAAAGCAACTTTGATTGTTGCGGGAGGGACCCGATACTCCCATATTACACCACTCCTGTGCGGCTTGCATTGGTTGCTGGTTGCCCTCCAGGTGAGATTCAAGGTGCTGGTGTTAACCTATAAAGCCCTTCATGGCTTAGGTCCAGGTTATTTGTCGGACCACCTGCAACCAGCGTCAACTTCCCATCGTCCGGTACGCTCTCACAGAGAGGGCCTACTCAGGGTGCCGTCAGCCAGACAATGTCGGCTGGCGACCCCCAGGGGTAGAGCCTTCTCTGTGAGCACCCCCACCCTTTGGAATCAACTTCCCTTGGGGCTCCGGTTGGCCCCTGACCTCCATACCTTCCGCCATGAGTTGAATATTAGATAGATAGATAGATAGATAGATAGATAGATAGATAGATCGATCAATCAATCTTCCTGCCAAGCGGGTTCTCTCAATAAATAAATAAATAAATAAATAAATACCTTCAATACAAACAAACAAATAAATAAATCTTCCTGCCAAGCCAGTCCTCTGCCTCTGATTTGTGTCAATCTTAGATGGTCAGAATCATCCATTTTCTTCACCCCATTCAGTAATTTTTTAATATTACCCCCTGATCATGTGTATCAATACATCCTGTTGTCATGCCTCGAGCCAGGAAAAGAATGAAGCTGCCTGAATGGCTGGTTCAAAGGAGCGGTTATATAACTGATTCATTTCATCTGTTTGATTTAATTACGCAGGATTTAATTACCGCATATCGGTTCCAGAAATTGGCTGCAGTGATTTCTCTCAGGGCGTTTTATCTTTTTAAACATCTCTTGTCATAACTCTCTAAAATAAGATTGGCTGCTTATGCCTCTCTATCATTATCTGATTTTTTAATCTCGTCAAGAAATAGAGAATTTTTCTTCCAGCCGGGGCCTGAGGGATTCTGCCTTTCTCAATATGTCTCTGCTGTCTTGGTGGAACAAAAAGGAGCTTGTGAGCCATTGTCGGAAATCACAATTGTAGGTTTCCATCCGGACCTGGAGTTAGAGGTGATTGTTCAGACAAGGAAGCCTGTTGTATCTTCTTGGTGTCATATTTGGCAACCTGACTTAATGAAAAGGAGGTTAAGAACAGATGCAAATCAATTAAGATCTGCAAGAAATTCTGGACATGGTTAGCTAATAATTTTGCGTCCCTCCTCTCAGATTGGGAATGGAAACCTTCTCCTGTATTCCCACCCTCCCTTACTATGTGCAGAGTGGTGGGGAGACTGTGCTAGAAGCAGAATTTGGCAGCATGGTTGGGTTGCCATGGTGTCTCCAGGGATACTACGTGGGGAATATAATTAGTTGTGATAGCCTGATATCCCAATGTTGTTCATGTGTTATATTTGTTAGAAGGAGCAGGTACCCACGTGAGGCAGTTGCTAGGGTCTACCAGAGCACAGCTAGCTTGGGTCTTAAAGCAATTGTGAGTAGAGTAGGGTAGGATGCCATGCCGTACACGGAACAAAGCAAGCGTTCCTTAACAGGTTGTCTTCTGGAAAGACAGACTGCTGGGCCCAGATTATGTCACTCATGGAAGAAGTCTGAGGAAAAAATTTTAGGGAGTATGGGCAGGGTTTGGTTAGATAGTGTCATTGGCATCATGAACATGAATTTGGGCAAACTCTGAAAGAGTGGAGTTCAGGAGAGCCCAGTGTGCTGTAGTCCATGGGGTTGTGAAGAGTTGGACATGACTTGCCAACTGAACAACAACAACAAAGGGGCACAGTTAGTTATGAGAGATATGGTCCTTGGCTTCTTTCAGAAAGAATCCAATGTTTGTTCCATTGCTAAGAAATAAGACTCCCTCTGTGTGGGAGATGGGTTTTTTTCCAAAATGTGAAAAGAAAGGAAGAAAGAAAGAAAGAAAGAGGGAGGGAGGGAAGGAAGGAAGGAAGAAAGAAAGAAGGAAAAAGGAAAGAAAGAAAGAAAGGAGAAAGAAAAAGAGAGGAAGGAAGGAGAGAGAAAGAAAAGAAGGAAGGAAAGAAAGAAAGATGGAGGAAGGAGAGAGAGAGAGAAAGAAAGAAAAGAAAGAAAGAAAAAGGAAAGAAAGAGAAAGAAAGAAAGAAAGAAAGAAAGAGAAAAGAAAATTGCCTATTGATTTTCCCAGATTTACCTCTAGAACCAAATCCACCTCAAATCATTGGTTAAGATACTGCTTCAGTATATCAAGCTGGCCATCATCAGTTATATTGGGTTACTTCTGCTATCAGTTCTGACATGTAGCTAGGGCTGTGATGGCGAACCTATGGCATGCAGAGCCCTCTCTGTGGGCACGTGAGCCGTCACCCAGCTCAGCTCCACTACGCATGTGGGAGATGCGCTTGCATGTGCAAGGGTTTGCACATGCATGCGTGGGGGCGGGGGTCACGTGCGTGTGCGGGGAGCACGGGTGGTGTGGTGTGCCCCCCCCAGCCCCTTTTTGGGCCAAGGAGGCTGCAGGGAGGCCTACTAGGCCCAAAACGGGGTGGGGGGGGGTCACACATGCATGTGCTGGGGGATGTCGGGGGTTGCATACGCATGCGTGGGGGCGTGGGGGGCATGCGCTCATGTATGGGGGCACACATTGCATTATGGGTGCCAGCACGAGTGGGCACTGTCTCACACATGCATGTGTGCTTTTGGCACACGAAGAGAAAAAGGTTAGCCATCACTGAGCTAGGGGCTAGTGGGAATTGGAGTCCCAAAGATCTGGAGGATGTTGTTTTCAGATACTGACTCATCAGATCATTTTGGAGGATTGATTGTTGATAAGGAAAGGAAGAGGATAGCATTCTTTTCACAATTATTTAGGTAATGGAATTAGGGCAGCCAAATCATGTTCTACAAGAGTGGAAGAAGATGAACATGTTCTGTAACTGCATGTAATTTGTATTTTAGTCAACATTGCCAATTAATGACAGCCTGGCTGGATCTGATACACTTGGAATCTAAATTTATCTACAGTTATCCAGGTATCCGACCTAAAGAGAGAAAAATGCACTCATGGGAGTCTTCTCCAGCTTGTTGTCTATGAAGATTCTCTATCATCCAGGTCACCCAAAGGTGCTTTTCCAAAAGGCAACTGGAGTTCCTTGGTTTTTTTTCTTGAAAATGTTTTGCTTCTCATCCAAGAAGCTTCTTCATTCTTACTGAAGGGAATAAAGAAAATAAAACCAAGAAAGTCCCATTGCCTTTTGGAAAAGAACCTTTGGGATCTCCAGCTTGTTGTTTCCAGATGTGATGGACTACAGGTTTTATCATCTTAAAGTAGCACAAGCCATTGTATTTTCTTTTTTTCTTTTTTTTTTTATAAAAAAGGTTTTTTTATTTTATAAACAAGCAAACATACAATTCATAATCAGTCATACAGTATATCATCTGGGTAGAACTTTTATGTCTCCTCCTTATTCCGCCAATATTTATCATGTCTTGAGTCTATCATTTCACTTATTGTAACATATCCCCCAGTTTCCTTACTTTTCTATTAATACATTTATCTATACAACAATTTTATCCCCACCCATCCTTCAACCCCCCCTCCCCGCACCCCCCCGACTTCCCAGAGCAAAAACAGGGTATAGCATTTAACAAACATAAACTAAAATATGCTAACTTACTACAAGATTCAAAACTCCCTCACACTCTTTAACTTCCCTTTTAAGAATTATTCATCAACCTACCCTTTATAAATTCTCTTATCACTTTTCATATTTGTTAAATTATATCTAACTTAAACATTTCATCACATATAGCTTTTAAAAAATACTATAATCTTACGTTAAACATTTTAAAATCTCTTAATACATCACTAAAACATTCTTCAAAATATAAATTTCAAAACTTTCTTTTTAAAAAAACAAACTATCCATTAAATTTTAGATTAACCATTTTAATACTTCAATAAGTTTGAAAAAACTATCCAATTTTAATTAAACCTTTTTGCTTCAATAAAACAGTAAACTTTTCAAATTTATTACTAAGATCCTCCTCAAAGAAGATTAATCTTCCATTCTTCCTTTCTTTCTATATTTTTTCCCAGTCCTTAAATTATGTCTAACTTAAGCATTTCATCATATACAACTTTTAAAAAATACTATAATCTTAGATTAAACATTTTAAAATCTCTTAATACATCACTAAGACATTCTTCAAAATATGAGTTTCAAAACTTTTTTTCTTTTTTTCTTTTCCATAAAACAGTAAACTTTTCAGGTTTATTACTAAGATCCCCCTCAAAGAAAAAAAAATTAATCTTCCATTCTTCCTTTCTTTCTATATTTTTTCCAATCCTTCCTCTTCAATAATACTTTCTTCTTCAGCATTGCTCCTCCCCCGGCTTTTGTTTTTGAGAACTTTTGAGTTTTAATTTGAGGTTAGTGTATCTTTAAAGCTCTTTCTCCTCTTAAAATTATTTCCTCTAATTTGAGACCCCAGTTTCGACTCTTCCTGCTTATATAGTCAATTACTTCATTCCTTAGATACTGATTCTGTCTATAAAACCAAGAATTGTCACCATAAAATTTGTCGATTTGCAGTAGAGAGTCGAATTGCTGTTTTTCAGTTGGCTGTGTGGAAGCCTCTGGCAAAACCTCTATATCCAGTGTAGAAACCTCCATCTTAATCCTGACAGCCTCTTTTTTGTCCTCCAAAAGCACATTAGTCTGGTTCTTTTCTTCATCTTTTCCAGCCAGCAAATCTTTCAAGTTATATTTTTGAATGGTTCTTACACTTGACTCTATTATAACAGAAGTAAAAGAATTTAAAAGTTCTTGAAAAGCCTTTACAGTCACAACTTGTGAATTTGCTGTCTCATATGATAAAGATCGTCCAACCCTAATGTCAGCCATATTTCAATCTTCACTCTATATTTATTCCGCTGTCAGGTCAATAAATCCAATTATTTTCCTCGCAATTTAGAAGTATAAATTAATTAAAATCAATACCATAGTCTTTTCCATTCAGCTTCCACTTTAAATCTTCTCCTTTGTGTGTAATCCAGTAGCTTTAACAATGTTGCAAGCATTAACAAGCACTTTCACTAGTAAGTTTTGTTTTCATGCCCTCAGGCGCCATTTCCCCCTTTTTAAACGGAGTTAAAGTTCAGTACTTGCATTTTTTGTTCTCCTGGTTTGTTCTGCCAGCATCCAAAGTCAAAATTTCTTATAATTCTTAAAATTGCATTGCTGGTGTGGTCGCGACGCCTCGTTCTGCATAAAGCAAAATCGTCCCAGGTCCGGAGTAATCGAATGGCTTTCAGGGAGCTCTCACCCTGCAAGCCCCAGGCTTAAAAAGAAAAACCTGTGGATCTAAGGGAGCTCTACCCAGACCCTTCTGCTCTTCTCTCCCCCTTTTTCCCTGGGGGAGAGTTTCAAGTCGCTAGACAGCCGATTTTCGCTGTTCTATCGGCTATATGGAGTCCCGGGGCTGGAGCTCCTAAAGGAGCATCCGCCAGCATTCGCGAAGTCACAGGAAGTCAGTCCCGCCATTGTATTTTCTGAATAATAAAAATAATATTTCAGTACAACTCCAGTTTGGGGTTAATGATGGGGATGTCAATCAGAAAAAGCAAAGCAACAAGTCAAGAAATCTAAATTGTTTTCCTGTGGCGGGCCTGCAAAATATGAACTGCCTTAAGAAAAGCAGCATAGATTGAGGAGGTGCCAGAGCTATTATTGCTGCCCTAGAGCCGTTTGGACTATAAGAAGTACAGTGGTCTAAAGCACCCTGTTATTAACACCAGCTGCCTGCAATTATTGCAGGTTCAAATCTCACCAAGGCTCAAGGTTGACTCAGCCTTCCATCCTTTCTAAGGTAGGTAAATTGAGGACCCAGTTTGTGGGGGCAATAAGCTGACTTTGTATAAATATACAAAAGTATGAAGGCTATTGCTTAGCGCACTGTAAGCTGCCCTGAGTCTCCGGAGAAGGGCGGCATATAAATCAAATTTAAAAAAAAGAAAGGCAAATCATGCTTTATTTTGATAGAAGATAAAATATGGGCAGATGACCATGAAGGATTATATTTCTTGACTTCCCCATTAAATTGCTGCAATGAACTGTGCACCTTGTGCATTAAAAGGCCCACATGGGCTTTTAATTATGCAGGCATCCAAGCCAGTGAGAACAAGAAGGTAATATTTAATTCTAGCAATTAGTATTCTAATTCATGCACAGGAGAGATCTCAAGTTTTTCTACTAGTTATTTATTAATAGAAACTGCCCTTTGAATGCCAGAGGAACATCTGAAGGGGTTCGTTCTGATGATCCATAGCCTAGCACCCGCAATTCTACATACAAAGATTTTAATCCCTCCCCCACGTAATCCCCAAAAGATCCAGAATTTCATTTCTATCTGAATTCGACAATTCACCAGTCATTTTGATCAATCGCGTGCAGATTTTGAACTCCATGGCCGTGGTGGCTATGAGCGTTAGTCCAGTTGAGCAGGAAGGCACCAGGATGAGAAAGTTTAGTTTAGTTTAGTTTTATTAGATTTATATATATATTTCTATATATATATATAGAAAGCTAAATTTTGAGGCCTACAATGGAAGAATCAGAAGGGTGATGGCATGCTGTAGCATCAGCCTATAAATATGATAAAAAGTGATTATGTAAACTTGCTGCATTGCCTTGCTGTACCATTTGCCGATAGTTGTAAAGGGATAGCGTCTCGTGTCACTTTCTCTGCTTTGAATTTCTTCTGTGAGGCCATAATTTGCATTAAGCCTAAAAGACCCTTGAATCTTTCCTTCGTGTATCGTTAATTATTATTTTGTTCATTTTATTTATTGGGTTGTTTTTTTTAATGCGCATCTTGCCCTTTGGAAAGAACTACTTCAGAGCAGATAACATCCATAAGAACTTCACTAAGTATAAAATGGAA
This sequence comes from Ptyas mucosa, assembly GCA_012654045.1. Classification (NCBI taxonomy): domain Eukaryota; kingdom Metazoa; phylum Chordata; class Lepidosauria; order Squamata; family Colubridae; genus Ptyas; species Ptyas mucosa. The sequence continues at coordinate 3,812,763 of WNWU01000011.1, read as the reverse complement.
AAGAATAAAGAATGAAAACAAAAGAATGGATCCCCTTCCCACTATATCGGCTACAGTTATTCGATGGATTTGACGTGCCAGCTTGTCAGTCAGTTTTACCAAGTGCCTTTTTCTTATCAAGGGGTAAGCAAGGGGTAAGTGCTTTCTTAGCAAGCACCCCTCAACCAGGGGTGAAATGCTCCCGGTTCGGCCTGGATTTCCTGATCTGGTAGCGATGGAGGCGGGTGGTTCGGAGAACAGATAGCAAAAATCCCTGCTCCCCCCATTGCCCAGCTGAGCCGCGCAATCATCAGAGGCTTTTTTTTTATTTTTAAAAGCATTTTTTCTACAACTTCTTCGGCCGAAGAGGTTATAGAAAAAATGCTTTTAAAAGTAAAAATAAAGCCTCTGCCGATCAGGCAAGTCAGCTGGGATCGTTAGAGGCTTTAAAAGCATTTTTTAAACAACCTCTTCAGTCGAAGAGGTTATAGAAAAATGGTTTTAAAAGTAACAAAAAAAAAAAAGGCCACGCCCACTCAGTCATATTACCCCCCCAAGCCACGCCCACAGAACCGGTAGTAACAAAATTTATATTTCACCACTGCCCTTCATTTTCTTTATCTGTTTGTGAGACTACAAGACAGTTCTTCCTCTAGATCTCGCAGCAAAGGCAAGCTAGTATGAAAATAGCCACTATTTTAAATACCTTGCTTTTGTTGGAAGAAAAATCCATCTGGTTCATTTCCAAACTGGGAGAAAGAAGCTGGAAACAACATGGAGGCTGATTGGAAAGTTCTTTTATTGAACAGAACCACAAAGACAATGTGCAGGTCTGGGTCAGCTGAACAAATGGTCAGATGAGTGGATGGATCTTTATAGGTTTCTGTGGCTTTGAAGTTTGAGCTGTTCTGGGGGGATGCAATTGTGTTCTGAAAGGGTGTTGGGCAATTCCTATTGTGGCTAATGGCTTTCGTCCTGTGTTGGATCTTGGGCGAGGAGCTGCTTCTAATCCTATCACTCTGCTTTTGTTAGCTGTCAAACTTTGCTGCAAGCAGTTTCGAAATATCCTGTCTTGAATGGATTTCTGCCTGCAGTATTTGCTTTGCTTATGAATAGAGCTATCTAGATCAGGGGTCTCCAACCTGGGCAACTTTAAGACTTGTGGACTTCAACTCCCAGAATTCCTCAGATGGCAATGCTGGCTGAGGAATTCTGGGAGTTGAAGTCCACAAGTCTTAAAAGTTGAAGACCAGGTTGAAGACTCCTGATTTGGATAGTTGTCTTCCTCTTTCAATAAGCTCTTTATCTCTTAAGTGCTGGCATCTGCTGTGGGCTATTAAGAAAGACTTGGGGGCTGCTTTCTGTCTCTAAAAACACGTTTTTCCATTTCTCCTTTAGGGAAATAAAATATTCTGCTTTTTTAATATTCCCCAAAATATTTCATTTTTCTGGTGCAGGGGTGGGGGCTTCCCACAGTTTGAAATTGTTTAGATTTTTGTGCAGATCAGTGTTTCTCAACCTCGGCAGCTTTAAGAATTCCCAGAATTCCTCAGCCAGCATCCATCTTTAATTGCCATAACCATTAAGGAACTTTTCACAAGATTCCATAAGAATCTTCCCACTTTTTATTTAAGATTATCATTTTGTGTGAAATTAAGATTATTACTTTGTGGGGTCTGACCCACGCAGAATATAGTGCAACTATGGCGTGACTTCCAGTGACATTTTGTTTCAAATTGACGGCAGTCAGAAGAAAGGATTTTATAATTTTTTTGTCCTAGAGTTTAAAGTACCAGATATAGGTAACTGTAGACCTACAACCATTCAGTGACCATTCAGAGTTATTGAAAAAAGGGACTTATCACCAGTACTCTCACTTACAACCGTCACACCATCTCTACAGTCATGTGATGAAAATTCAGATGCTTGGTAACTAGTGTCTATTTAGCAACAGTTGCAGCATCCTGGGTTCCCATGATTGCCATTTGCAAATCTTCTCAGCCAGCCTCAGACAAGCAAAGTCAAAGGGGGAAGCTAAATTTGCTTAATGACTGCACAATTCACGTATGATTCACTAACAATCTTGGCAAAAAAAGGTCATAAAATTGGGTGTGGCTCATTTAACAACTGCCTTGCTTAGCCACAGAAATTCTGGCCCAATTGTGGTCATAAGTTGAGGACTACCTGTATCTTTTTTGGATCAGCATGGCTGGCTGGGGAATTCTGGGAGCTGAAATCCACATATCTTAAAGCTGCCAAGGTCTCAACACTAGTATAGATTATTTAGAATTCTACCTCATGAGTTAAAACTGCTTCACCTGAGCTGGCGGAAAACTCTATGATACAATGTTTACTGGCAACCTGTTCCGCCACAGGGAAAATACTGGATGGCGATGTTAAGACATGTTAAATATGGGACTAAAGGGATTGGTTTTGTTTTTCTCCTATCCAAGCAAATTGTCAGCGTTCCAAGTAATGCACCCAAAGAAAGCAGAACTCTGAGGCAGATATATTCCTCAAGGAACGATTTATTGGATACTTCATATTGGCACAACTGGTGAAAACCGACTCTGAAGGTCCCCGCGGTTTTCACCTAATTAAAAAGTAAAAGTTCCCCCTTTTTCCCAAGTTATCAGTCACATTGTATAATCGAGGTGCTGGCTGGTTGCTTGGTTATTCCACTCCTCCTCTCCCCAGCCACCTGTTGGAATGTCCTTGGTTCCCACAGGAAAACTTTCTTGTTTTGACTACAAACCCCCTGCTAGCTATTTCCCTGCCTCCCTGTCCCTTCTTCTTCCTTGTGGCAACCCTGAAGCCTCCAAGACGGCCTACAGCCAGGTTCACTTCAGGGTTAACACAAACTTTACCAGCTGATAAGAAAATCTCCGCCAAGTATTCTCCTTAACATGAGGGTTGGAATTAGAGGGAAGGCAAGATTGGTTGGTTGCTGAGGTGGGTTTCAGCAGGTTCTGACCAGTTCTGGAGAATCGGTAGCAGAAATTTTGAGTAGTTCGGAGAACCGGTATCGGACTGGCCCTGCCCCCATCTAATCTCTGCCTCCCAAGTCCCAGCTGATTGGGAGGAAATGGGGATTTTGCAGTAACCTTCCCCTGGATTGAGGATGGAATGGAGATTTTACAGTGTCCTTCCCCTGGAGTGGGGTGGGAATGGAGATTTTACAGTATCCTTCCCCTACCATGCCCACCAAGCCACGCCCACCAAGCCACACCCACAGAACCGGTAGTAAAAAAATTTGAAATCCACCACTGGTTTGTTGATTGGTTGGTGATTGATTGATTGAAAGACTAACAGGGACATCAATCCTAAGAGTTGTGGTTCTCACAACAGTGATACGAAACCAAAACCCATAAAACAATAAAAGCAAAAACCCTGGCACCATAAGGTAAAATTACAAGATGCTTTATTATTATTATTATTGTTGTTGTTGTTGTTGTTGTTGTTGTTGTTGTTGTTATTTCCATCACTTGTTCCTTTTACATGGACCCATTTCTCCTTTTCTTAGATGGAGTGGTTTACGCTTTAGGTGGAATGGGTGGAGACACGTCTCCACAAGCTCTCCTGAGAATGTATGAACCAGCTAAGGATCATTGGCAGTCTTTACCGTCCATGCCGACACCTTGCTATGGGGCTTCTGCTTTCTTGCATGGGAACAAGATCTACGTGATGGGTAAGGATTCAGCCAACAAGGCCAGGCTGTGGGTGAGTTGGATTATATTTAACCGCAAACTCTGGTCCCAGAAGCTTCCTAGCCACAGGTAAGGTGGAGACATCAATCTCCACATTCCAATTACCATTCCAGTGGTCCTTGTCTTACAACGGTTTGTCTTTAGAGACTGTTCAAAGTTACATTGGCGCCGAAAAAAAAATGACGTACAACTGGTCTTCACACTTAGGGCTGTCGCAGCATTCCCCACGGTCATGTGATCCAAATTTGGGCACAGACATGGCAACTGGCATGTATTTAGGATGATTGCGGTGTCCCAGGGTCATGCGAATGCCATGGGCGACCTTCCCAGCTAGCTTTCCACAAACAAAGTCATTGAAAGAGGGCAGATTTGCTTAACGTCTACACCAGGGGTCTCCAACCTTGGCAACTTTAAGACTTGTGGACTTCAACTCTGGGAGTCGAAGTCCACAAGTCTTAAAAGTTGCCAAGGTTGGAGACCCCTGGTCTACATGATTCACTTCACTGCAGTGGTTCACTTAGCAACCGTGGCAAAAAAAGGGTCACGAAATCATGTAACAACTTACTCAGCAACAGAAATTCTGGTCCCAACTCTGGTCTTAAGTCGAGGACTTATAAATATCAAGAAATGCTCAAATATCATTTTATAAACGCTTGATCCAGAGTTTGTTACCCTGAGATAGAAATCCAGCACCCATAATGAGATCAAGCCTTTATTGAGGCTTACCAAAGAGACACAAAGAAGAGTGCAGGCTTTCAAATTCTCCAGAATTCTTCGAGCACAAAGTATTATGAATTAACAGGTGAGCGGGGGAAAAAAACTTCCTGGCTTCTTTCCTATCCTCTGCTTTTTGGAACATCAAGCCCGGTGAAAGATTTCTGGAGAAATCTCACAAGCTTGTGGACATTTTTGTATTATTTTAGTTGCAACGTTTCTTTCCTTCATGAACCAATGTGGCTGTCATTGTTTTTAATAGGTTAATGGGTCATATTATCTTTCAGCAAGGAATCACTACCTAATGTTTTATACCTGCTTTGTGGCTTGATCTTGGGTCATTCATAGGCATTAAGGTTCTTTATGGAATGGGAAAGATTTCCATTACATTATAGATGACCAGTTTTGGAAATGTTCCCCTACTCATTAATTGTGGAGTGTGCAGCCAGGCAGATCTAATCTAAAACCAATCTAATATATATGAACACTACTCTAAAATCAAATCTAAAACTAATCAAAGAGAGAACCAACCTAAAACTAAGAAATTTCCTGACAGTGAGAACAATTAACTGCTTGCCTTCAGCAGTTGTGGGTGCTTCATCACTGGAGGCTTTTAAGAAGAGACTGGTCCTGTCTGGAATGGTATTCAGGATCTCCTGCTTGAGTAGGGGGTTGGACTAGAAGACCTTCCAGGTCCCTTCCAACTCTGTTATTCTGTTTTTGAACATGTTAAACCAGGGGTCAGCAACCTGCAGCTCCAGAGCCACATGCGGCTCTTTGGGCCCTCTGCTGTGGCTCCCTATCAGGTGATCCCACCACTGGCTGGCCCCACCCCTCACCCTCCCCTCCCAGTCATTCCTCGCCTGGCCTGAGAAGGTAAGGGTTACAGCCGGAGATGGAGAAGCAGCCAGGGCAGATAGAGAAAGGGGGAGAGAGAGAGAGAGAGAGACAGAGAGAGATACAGAGAGAGGGGGGATGGGAGGGAGGGAGAGGAGAGAGAGATACGTCAAAAGGATTTTGTGGTTCCCGGTGTTTTTTAACAATTGGTTCTCTGCCCTAATGACAGTCTGGGTAGGCGTGGCTGGGGGGGGGGCGTCATATGACTGGTGGAAGTGAGTGACATCGAGTTGGCCATACCCACCCAGGTTTTGTGGCTCCCGGTGTTTTCTTTTCTGTGGGGAAACGAATCCAAATGACTTTTTGAGTGCTTAAGGTTGCAGATCCCTGTGTTAAACATTTTGAAGTTGAACTGAGCTTGGTGGTTTTTGTTCTTGTTTTCGCAAGATCTTAACTTGCCTGCCTTTAGTACTCTCAAAAGTATTTACCTGGCTTTGGAATTCAGTAGAAATTGTTGTATATTTCCTCAGTTTTGCTACACTTTGCTATACTTCATGAGTGATTTGCAGTCATGGTGTCTCTGATTTCCATAGGAGGACGACAAGGCAAGCTGCCCGTCACAGCCTTTGAAGCATTTGATCTGGAAGTGAGAAGCTGGACACGCTACCCCAGTGTGCCCAGTCGGCGTGCCTTTGCCAGCTGTGCCATGGCTGAGGGTTGCTTCTTCAGCTTGGGAGGACTGCAACAGCCAGGCCCCCATAACTTCTATTCTCGGCCCCACTTTGTCAACACCGTGGAGATGTTTGACTTAGAGGAAGGTAAACTAGAGATGTAGGTGTGTAAATTATGTGGAAAAATTGTGAATCCTGAGATGATTATTATGTCTCATTAAAGGGTAGAATAAAGGGATAATGACTGAGTACAGATACTCCTCAACTTATGACCACTGTTGAGCCCAACATTTCTATGGCTAAGCAAGACAGTTGTTAAGTGAGTTTGCTTCATTTTAAGACCTTTCTTGCCATAGATGTTAAATCACTGCAGTTGTTAATTTATTAATTTACTAATACGGTTAAGTGAATCTGGCTTCCCCATTGACTTTGCTTGTCAGAAGGTCGCAAAAAGTGATCGCATAAGCCTGAGACATGGCAACTGTCATAAATACAGGCCAATGGCCTAGTGTCCAAATTTTGATCATGTGACCATGGGGATGCTGCAAAGCTTCTAAGTGTGAGAAATGGTCATAAACCCTCTTTTTCAGTGCCATAGTAACTTCAAACGATCACTAAACAAATGATTGTAAATTGAGGACTATCTGTAATCCATAGTTTTCACGCACCCAGATTAGAACATGCAGTCACCATCCGGTCAGATTCCATCTTTGAATTCAGGCTTCTTAATCATTATAAATGCCTTTTAATAACAATAGCAATAGCCCTTACTTAGACTTATATACCGCTTCACAGTGCTTTACAGCCCTCTCTAAGCGGTTTACAGAGTCAGCATCTTGCCCACAACAATCTGGTCCTCATTTTACTGACTTCGGAAGGATGGAAGGCTGAGCTGGTGAGAATCGAACTGCCGAACTGCAGTCAGCAGAAGTAGCCTGCAGTACTGCATTCTGACCAATGTGCCACCATGGCTCTTAAGTTGTCTCCAAGTCAAGTTCAGTTCTTGGTGACTTCATTGATAGAAGAAAGATATTCTCTGGTGCGCTGCTTAGAGAGTCCAAGCAGTGGGTTTAATCTCATCTGATTGGCCAGAGACTGAGTTAAAATTTGCATAAACACACCTCCTTCCTCCTTGGAGCTCCAGTTTGTTACCTCAGTCGGGCAAGAGAGACTTAATTCTTTCTGGCTTCACTGCTTGGACTTTTCTAATAGCCTTTGAGTAGTTCTTTCTTCAAATTTTCAACTGTTGAGATTCTGCGGTTTCGAGGTGCTCGCTGGCTTTGCGCCGATCAGCTGAGCGGCGCAAATTGCTGCATTCTAACCAATGTGCCACCATGGCTCTTAAGTTGTCTCCAAGTCAAATTCAGTTCTTGGTGACTTCATTGATACAATCAGGATATTTTATTGGCAAACCTGCAAGTAGCTTACCATCGACGCTGTGCTGATTACCCATTCAAGAATTAACCAGATCCACTCCTGCTTAGCTTCGAGACTCAGAAACAGGAGTTCTTGGTGCTTCTATTGTCAAAGTTAACTACAGATAGTTTTCCATTTGCGATCCCAATTGGGATTGGAATTTTGGTCACTAAGCAACGCAGTCATTAATCAAGCCATCACACCACCGGTCCCAAATTTACAGGACAACCCTTTTTACCGTGGTTGTTAAGTGGCTCATTGCAGTTAATTGAATCACATGGTTGATAAGTGAATCGTAGTCGTTAAGCAAATCCAGCTTTCCTAATGGACTTCGTTTCTCAGAAACTGACTGGAAGGTTACAGATCGGGGTCACATGATTTGCAACCGTTGTAAATATGAGCTGTAAATAAACACCCAGAAAGCAATCCCATGACTATGTGTATGGGTATGTGTGTGTAATGGATGTGACTTCAAGGACAGGTCCTAAATCACTTTTTATGGGGCCATTGTAACTTCAAACCATCATTAAATGAATTAAATGAATAAGTCAAGGACTACCTATATACATGTATATATTAATATATATTATATTACACATATATAATATATATTATATATTACATATATATATATTCCCGAATGCCATCACGCTGCTAAACAAATAATTCCATGAACACTGTCAAACTATTTACTAAGTCTGCACTACTATTAATCTTCTCATCGTTCCCACCACCCATCTCCTTCCACTTATGACTGTATGACTGTAATTTTGTTGCTGGTATCCTTAAGATTTATATTGATACTGTTTCCTGATTGCTTATTTGTACCCTATGACTATCATTAAGTGTTGTACCTTACGATTCTTGATGAATGTATCTTTTCTTTTTTTTAAAATTTCTTTATTAAAGCATTTATTGATACAAAAAGACATAAATAACAAAGAGAAAAGAAAAAATAGAACAAACAAAAAAAAAAGGAAAAACACACAAACTAACAAATAAACACATAAAAGATAAAACTTTTACAAATTGATTCAACGTTTCCGGTCTTGAGGAGTCTTTTCACATTTAGATCATATTTACACTGTGTATTTACGTTGTTATTTATACAAAATTGATTTTGTTTCAATTATGCCAAAGCAGTATTAATTACACAGTATTTTATACACATAATCACTTTTCTAGTAATGCACTTATTTCACCTATTCATCTTAATTTCTTATCAAGCTCTCGCATCTGCTAGTTCTGCTTAAGTTTCCTATTCCTTAACCATTCATACCACGGGTCCCATGCACTATAGAATTCTGATTCCTCTCTGTCATGTATCTCTAGTGTTAACTTGTCCAGTTCGGCACATTCTAAAATCCTTCTGATGATGTGCTCTTTGGGTGGTATGTTTTCTTCTTTCCAATATTGAGCCAAAGTAATCCTGGCAGCTGTTATTATATGTGTCGCCAAATATCTCTTCTTTCTTGCATATGATTTTTTAAGGATTCCCAGGAGAAATATTTTAGGGTCTAATTCCAGGGTATCTCCCAAAATTTCCTTCAGCCAATTATTTATCATCTTCCAGAAATTTTTTGTTTTGGGACAGGTCCACCAGCAGTGGTAATATGTACCCTGTTGGTGCCTGCATTTCCAGCATTTGGGGCTCACTCCAGGAAATATTTTAGCGATCCTGGCTGGTGCCAGGTGCCACCTATAAATCATTTTATATTGATTTTCTTTAAGTGTTGTGGCCCGTATCTTTTCTTTTATGTACACTGAGAGCATATGCACCAAGACAAATTCCTTCTGTGTCCAATCACACTTGGCCAATAAAAAATTCTATATATATATATATATATTAATGTATACATATATGTAGCATTTATTATCTTTAGATCAGGGATGTCAAACTGGAATTCTTTGAGGGCCGAATCAGCATTGTAGTTCTCTTCCACGGGTCAGCTTGTGGGGGGGAGATGAGACAGACGGCTCCTGCAGCACTTTGCCGGCCAAAATGGGATGCGGGGAGGCACACACCCCCATGCCCCATTTTGGCCGGCAAAGTGCTGCAGGAGGCCATCCAGGCTGAAAATGGGGCACAGGGGGCTGCATGTGGCCCCCCGCTCCCCGTTTTGGCTTCCAGAGGCATTGTGGGGTGCTCCTTTGCTATTTCGAGGCTGGCCCTGCAGGCAGATTTAAACACCCTGTGAGCTGGATGTGGCTCACAGTCCTTGAGTTTGACACCCCTGCTTTAGATGAAGCTAAACTCTTTCTCTCTCCAATTTTCCAATTAGGGTCTTGGAGTCGGCTGAGCCGGGCCATCCGCATGAGAGACAAAAGGGCTGACTTCGTAGCTGGGCAACTTGGTGGACGTGTGATAGTAGCTGGTGGCCTTGGTGAGTGTTGCTGATCCAGGAATCTTGGCTCAACACATGAGATGGTTTCAATTGCTCTTCCGAGCTGGGAAATATTTTAGTTCCTTAAAATACCCTGTTTAAAATAAGACATTCCCTGATACTATAATAAGCCCAATCGGGCTTTTGAGCGCATGGCAATAAGGCCAAGCACTTATTTCAGGGTTCAAAAAAATATAAGACCGGGTCTTATTTTCGGGGAAACATGGTAAATAAACCTTACCTATCTCATTCAAATACCTCACTCATTGTCTAAGAGATTCTTGCTCATTTTGAAAACCTTTAGTTTTTTAAAAAACGACTTTGATATTTGACTGTTTTTCCTCTGTCTAATTTTCTATTCTAGCCACCACAATGTCTCTTAATTTTTCTACGCTATTGTGCAGAGCGTGTTAATAACAGCTTAGGCACAGCAAATGATGACTCTGCAGTAAATTAAAAAACAAACACAAAAGTGCCATTTTAGCGGCATAACAGAGGCTTTACACTTTTACGCCCTGTTTTAGCAATTGACGTCTCTGTTTCAGGGGTCTCGGGGAATTTTCTAGAAAGACTTAGAAGAACTGGAGCCTAGTTAGGTAAAGAGAATAGAAGATTTGATGGGACTATTGGTGACAATCACAGCTGATGAGTCCATATTTTTCACATATGATTTATTTTGGAAGAACTGGTTTTTACTATTTCAACATTCTTATCTTCCCAAAGAAAGTAATTAAGCTGTGACAATGAGCATCTGCTTCTAAAACCTTGCCATACACTGTGTGTTATGTGTTTTATATATTTACCTCCACAAACAGTGATCATAATATCAATAAGAACAATAATTGCCGGTTTACTTGTGTAGGAATCCAGCTTGATTCATACATGTGGGAAAGGATATATCCCTTTCCAAGCCTCCTTTAAATCTCTGAAAATTTCCAATTATTGTGCACATGAATAACACTGACTCCAGCTAGGCAGAAGGATAAAATCAGCTACGGTTTCCAACTGAGCATATTTATCAAGGAATCGTGCAGAAAGTATTTGAGAACGTTGCTTCTAAAAATAAAGACTTGGCTGAAATTTTAACAGGAGCCAAATCTTTTAAGAGTTGAGATTTCTTGGGCTAGCAATAGCCTAAATTTGTTATACATACTATCCTTTTAGTTGAGCTCTTATAGATTTATGTTAGAGAAATCCAACTAAAAGGATCATTATCTTATCAAAGGAGCTTGCAGAGAAGAAGAAAAAAACTCTTGGACTGCACAATGTAACAAATCCATAATCTTGAACCTTAGTTAATTCCTGGGAGAAACAGCAACAGTACTTAGTAATAGCACTTATACTTATGTACTGCTCCGTAGTTACAGCACTCTGGATGGTTTACAATGTCAGATATTGCCCCCAACTATCTGGGTTCTCATTTTATCAACCTTAGAAGGATGGAAGGCTGAGTCAACCTTGAGCCGGTCAGGATCAAACCCCTGGCTGTGGGCAGAATTAGCCTGCAATGCTTCATTCTAACCACTGTGCCACCATGGCAATATTGCAGGTTAATTCTGCCCACCATTTCACCAAGGAGAAATGAAGATTTTTGTAAGCAAGTGTATTTCAATAGGAATGGTTAGATAATGCCCTAAGAGTAAAATTCAGACTAATTGATCAATACTGGAATGATGTAGGGCAGTGTGTCTGATGTTGCTTGTCTGGAGCAATTTGAGCCCGAATAAAAGAAAATTCTTCCAGAAGGGAGAACTGGAAGACATACTTGGGCTGCCTGAACTGTGGGCTGTCCTTGACATAAAGGATATGATATGAAGACTCATATTCTGGAAATAGTGATGGGGAGGAGCCCTTGGTGCTCTTTGAGCTTGGATGTTTTTGTGCAAACATTTCATTACCCAACTAGGTAACATAATCAGTGCTGTAAATAAATGCTTAATAGTAACAGTATAACAGAGTTGGAAGGAACCTTGGAGGTCTTCTTGTCCAAATGGTAAGAGGGTTGTTTTTATGCCAGGCAAGGAGAATATTTGGATGTGAGCCATGTATCTTCTGGTTGATTCCTGTACAGGTCGTCTTTAACTTACAACCATTGGTTTAGTGACTGTTTTAAGGTACAGCGGCACTGAAAAAACTGACTTACAACTGGTCCTCCTCACACTTAACAACCGTCATGGCACCCCCATGGTCACATGATCAAAATTTGAGTACTTGGCAACCAGCATGTATTTATGACGGTTGTAGCATCCTGGGGTCATGTGATCACCATTTGCAACTTTCCGAGCCAACTTCCAACAAGCAAAGTGTCAGGGTTCCAAGTAACATACCCACAGCAAACAGGATTCTGAGGCAGGCAAATTCCTCAAAGAATACTGTAGGTTTATTGGAGATGTCATATTGGCACAGGCTGGTGAAAACCGACTCTGAATATTTCCACGGTTTTCACCTAATTAAGAGTTTGTCACTTTGTCAGAACAATCAGTCACATGGTCCTAATCAAGATATTGTCCAGTTGCTAGATGACTCCAATCCAGAGCCTGTAGTACAGTGGTTTAAAGCACCCTGTTATTAACATCTATTAACACCAGCTGCTTGCAATTACTGCAAGTTCAAATCCCAACAGGCTCAAGGTTGACTCAGCCTTCCATCCTTTCTAAGGTGGGTAAAATGAGGACCCAGATTGTGGGGGCAATAAGCTGACTTTGTATAAATATACAAAAGTATGAAGGCTATTGCTTAACGCACTGTAAGCCGCCCTGAGTCTCCGGAGAAGGGCGGCATATAAATTAAATAAAAATAAAATAAAAAATAAAATAAAATAAATCCCCTCCTTCCGAGCACCTGCAGGAATGTCCTTGGTTTCCACGAGAAAGCATTTTGCTTTGGCTACAACACCCCAACTATCTCCATTCCCCCCTCCCTAGCCCTCTTCTCCAGCTGAAGCCCCAAAACGGCCTCAGTCAGGTCAGCTTCAGGGCTGACACGAACTCAGTGGGAAAAGCCATATTTGCTTACTACCATGTCATTCGGTTAACAACTGAATGTTTAATAACCGTGGGGAAAAAAGGACATGACATCGAATGCAACTCATTTAACAACTGCCTTGCTTAGCCATGAAAATTCTGTTCCCAATTGTGGTTGTAAGTTAAGGAATAACTGCATATAGGTTGAGGTTGAGTAATAGGTCATTCTTCAAGTCATTCTTGGATGTGCAGTGGTGCAAATTTTGTTTCTGATGGATTTCTTTGTTTGGAGACCTGTTCTACAAACAGGAAAAGGGCTGGGTTTGTCAATCAAGGTGATTACCGAGAGTGGATTCTGGTGTTGGCTCTGTTGCTTGAAAATCAGAGGAGTAATACACCTGTGTGAACACAGAGGCTAATGTACTTTTGCTCACACAGTTTCTTTAATGTTTAAAGGTTGTGCAAATACTCTTCTTGGGTAATCAAGAGAATTGTATAAATAGTTGTCCTGAAATGGCTTGGCTATGTTTTTATGTATATTCAAACATAAATATACATGTTTGTATATGTATATTTATACATGGGGGGGGGTGGGAGAATGATATGTTTTCAGCTGGATCAGCAAACACCGTGCCAGAATCAGTTAGGTGAAAACTAGGTCACTCGGCAAATATGGTACAAAAATCTCTGGATGTAAACTCATTTGGAAGGACAAGAAAAGATGCTGTTACTCAAGGTGGACATTAAGACCAGGCCTCGGAGTACCAGGAGCAGATGCTCCATCCTTCTCCTGTGTGTCACTCCTGCAATCCATTCTTCCTAACAACTTTTTTTTCCCTTGGGGAAAATTATTAAGAAATTGGTTGGGCAAAAGCTAGCGAAAGGCAGAGGCAGTAGATGGCTTCGGGGAGAAAACAAGCGGATTAGGAGTAAGACCATTATTTTTCCTCTGCTAATGCCGACCATCACAATGATATGATGCAGTAAAGGCCTAGCTATTCCATTTTAGGCCTATTCTTCCGCATCCATTAACCTTACTGCCTTCAACACAAGTCAGAAGGTCTTGTCTCTCCTGGCGTTCTGCCAGCAGCATTTTTCTGAATTACTTAAGCAGTGAGGAAAAGCAGATTTGGAATATGTGCCGTTCTGAACATTGCCTGCTAAGAGATATGTTGCGCAACCAAAATATTCCAGTTTAAGTTCTGGCACATCCAATGAATTGAGCTCAAGCATCTGGACTACAAACTAGTCCAAGGATGCTGTCAGAACAGCAGGCCAAAGGAGTAGTAAAGCCAACTCCTTGTATAATTTATGGGAGTTCTCCAGAACCATTCATAAGAAACATAAAAACACAAGGTCGTATATACTATTTCAGGACTAGAATAAAAAAAAACAAGTGAAGATAGAGTCTGTGTTTTGCTACACTCTAGTCACCTTTTCAGGTAATAAATAGAATTCGTGAGGTAAATAACATCTTCTTCCTCCTACAAACTTTGTGAGTATGCCTTGTGGCATTTGTGTGTGTGTGTTTTTTTAATGGATTTATAGGAAGAGGAATCTAATGTTGGGAATATTTTCAGGGGTATGCTGTGTGTGCTTATACCTCTTGCAAAAGTGTTAGACCAAATGGATTGAAAATGATTTCCCTTGATTTCTTAAAGATTTATCTACTTTATTTGGGGTAGGGGAAGGAGCAGGGTTTTTTCTGGTTGAAGGCCACACTTGACACAGGAAGGCATATATTCAAACAATAAGACATATTTCAACTCAGTAGCTGATACCAGGACAGTCTCTAAAATTGAATGCAACTTAATTTCCACTTATACTAAGTCAAAGCGATGGTTTTGTTATTCCACTTTCCTCTCTTTTGAACAGAAAAGGATCAAAGTGGTGGTACAGATTATTTTGTGTCTTTTTACCATCTTCTGTGGTATCATCTATCCTGTTTAGAGAGGAAGGCAGGGAGAAAAGTATTTAATAATACTTTGTGTGAACAGATCTTATGATGAGCCCAAGCAACCATTAGTTATATTCTGCCTTTCCTCTGAAGTGGACAGTGCCTCTACTTGTCACCTCTGCTCCCCTCTTTACACTTCCACCCTTGTGTAACTGAGTTCCTTCTGCACCTTTGTTAGACTAGTTAATGTTGGAAGAAATATCCTTCTGGGTTCAGTTCCAAGTGGGGAAAAAGACCCTGGAAACATGGAGACTGCTTGGAAAGATGGTTTAATGGTGGACAGGATCACATGGTTTGAGTTCCTGAACAGAAAAGGGCCGAGACGCTGAGCATGCCTTGATTTTATGCCCTGTCTGAGCTTTGAACTTCCTGGGGCACAGGAAGAGTATCCTGATTGGTTGTCAGACTCCCAGGGGATGGGTGTCTTGGCTAGCCTTGCTGGCTGATGTAATCTTCCCAGGTGCCATGTGGTGAGTTTCTGTTGCTAGATGGGTCCTATTGTGTTGTAGATGATGGTCCATTGACAAAGGTGGAGGGAATGAGTGAGTTTGGCTGAGGCCTTAATGGCCCATTGACAAAAGTGGGGGGAAGCAAGAAGCTGATTTGTCTTTAAAACATGTTTCTCCATTTCTCATCCAGGGAAATATAATATTCTGCCTTTTTACTATTTCCTAAAATATTTCATTCTTCTAGGAGAGGGGTGAGTGCTAACTTCCTACATTAGTATCATACGTTCTGTTGTACAGTTTGGCAATGACATTTCATCAGGGTGTTGTGTGATGGATAGTCCTGGATCTTCCTTTGACCCGGAACCTGTAGCTCATTTCCTGTCCCAATCCCGTGTTGCAATACCCCCCCTTTTTTTTCTTATATATATTGAAGGAAATATAGATAAGTTTTGTTCTTCATTTCCACAATGAAAATATCTCCTATAAACTGTGGAGGCTTACCATCATAGCAGAACTGCTGTGGGTGACTTCTGGCCTGGCCAAAAATAACTCCAAACAGTCTATTTTTTCTCCGGCTTTCTTGACCTTAAAAAAAAATCTATATTACACAACTTAAAATATCTAAAGATAAAATATAAGCACTCTCTGTCTATATGAAATAAATAAATCAAAAAAGATTTCATTTGAAACAGAAGTTAGAAAATATGCATCCTGAATCCCTTGGCACTGTCTCTCTGGCTTTCATGGAGAAATTACAACAGGCAGTGCCGGTGGCATTGGCAATGTGATCTAGTGTGAGAAAGTGAGCCCAGATCTCTCGGCACCATTTCCGACTTGAATTTTGGCTCCAGGCTTCCAGCAATCTCTCGCGTTCAAAAGCACCACGCATCCTGTCAAATCCTTTGCTTCAGCAGCAAGACGTGCCTGGCAGTAGATCCTGGGAGATGTTTGGCTTGGTAGAATTCAATTGCACAGTTCTCTTTTAATTAACAGAGTGTGTGATTTTGACGCCTTCGGTATGTGGCCCTGCAGTCGGAGACAAATGCCAGCCGAGTCTCCGTTGGGTAAAGCAAGTGCCGTTCAGTTCACCCAACTTTCTCTCTCCTTCTTCTAGGGAACCAATCAAGTCCTCTGGGATCTGCGGAAGGATTTAATCTGGCTAAGAAGAAATGGGAGCCTTTGCCCTCCATGTCTACCGGGCGTTGCTCTTGTGCTAGTTTGGAAGCACCCAACCTGCTGTTTGTGATTGGAGGGGTGGCTCAAGGCCCCAGCAGTGCAGTAGAGGCTCTGAGCTTACAGGAGGAGGTCTGATTGAACCTTATTATGAAAAGGTTTCCCCCCCCGCCAGCACCAAGGAGGACTCAAAAGTGCCTGCTGACGACAGCATTAGCATATGAGGAGGAGAGCTTTATGGCCAACGTGGAGGCCTGCTGCGGTGACTTTTCCTTTTGCCATTCTGCAAATAACTCATTTCATCTCTGCAAAGCATCAAGTAGCTCAGAGACCAGAAGCAGTCTGTTCTGTAGGCGAGGCGAGGCGAGGCTAGGGGTCAAGCAGTTTAGCGGCTCTGACTGCCGGAGGACAAAGTAGGTTTGACGCGGCTGATTCTTTTGATGTGCAGCTGCGGATTTCTTCGCATAGCTTTCCAAAGGAACAGGATTGGGAATTTGGGCTTGGTCTGGGTGAACTCTGATTGAAGCGGCTGCGTGATTGCCTCCTCATAAGCAAAACTCTCCAATTCTACTCTCTTCCTTTTGGTTATTTACTTATATTCCACTGCAATAGAATATAAAGCCAATACACCACAACGATATTGTCATTATTATTTATTTATTTATTTATTTATTTTGGCTTTGATGAAGCTCTCTAGCTTAAAGATCTTCCCTCCCCTTTCTGTGGCTCAGCTACTCTGCAGATTGTCATTGCCGCATTAGTAAGACTCATATATAGCATCCCGCTATTAATCGTCCAAGACAAAAAGGGGGTAAGAGATGACCTGGGTTGATTTGAGTTTGGGAGATCCATTTGCAATGAAGTCAGCACAAAGCTCGGGACCCAGCTTCACCCGCCTTCTAGCCAAGCCTGTTTGGCAGCATAGATGGTCTCTTATTTATGAAAGACAGCAATGTTCCTTCAGCTGGGTCTGGGGAAGAGTAACCGGAAGTGCTGTCCCCGTGGAGCAGGTACTCCAGTATTTTTGCTTCAAGTTGTGATTGCTATCCTTGTGCTGATGCCTCTCTTGCTGCATAGCTGAATGGACTCTAGGACTCGGGGTGTAGCCATTGCGCCCCACGTGGTATGTTCCTAACTCTCTCTGTGTCTCATGTAGCACATAAGGTGCCCTCTAGTTCAGTGCCTAGGAGGTGGTGTAGCACCTCGCGCCAATAAAATCTGGATTTTTTTCCCCTCTGGCATTCTGTCTCATTCAGTGTCGGGTTATATGCTCATTCAATGTTGGATTAGACATTACCACTGCAATGTCTTTACTGTGTTACAAGCTCTCTATTTTTTATCATTATTAAATGCTCAGCTGCATTCTCTAGACCAGAAGGGGACAATTTATGACCTTTAGACGGTGGATTGTAGCTCCCATGATACTTTTTAACTGTCCAGGTTGGCCTACAACTTAGGTTTATTCCAGGGGTGAAATCCAGCAGGTTCTGGAGAACCAGTAACAGAAATTTTGAGCAGTTGGGAGAACCTGAGTAGCGCAGTAGACTAAGGTACTGTGATTAACATTCAGCTGCCTGCAATTACTGCAATCTCACCAGGCTCAAGGTTGACTCAGCCTTCCATCCTTTCTAAAGTAGGTAAAATGAGGACCCAGATTGTGGGGGCAATAAGCTGACTTTGTATAAATATACAAAAGTATGAAGGCTATTGCTTAACGCACTGTAAGCTGCCTTGAGTCTCCGGAGAAGGGCGGCATATAAATCAAATTTAAAAAATAAAATAAAATTGAGTAGTTCAGAGAACCGGTAGCAGAAATTTTGAGCAGTTCAGAGAACCAGCAAATACCACCTCTGGCTGGCCCCAGAGTGGGGTGGGAATGGAGATTTTGCAGTATCCTTCCCCTGCCACGTCCACCAAGCCACACCCACAGAACCGGTAATAAAAAAAATTGGATTTCACCACTGGTTTATTCTCATCTTTATGCAAAAATCAGCCTATTCTCATCAGAAGACGAACCAATTCATTAAAAATCTTAAGTGTTCAGATGTATATGTATGTGATTGTAACGCTCTGGTTATGAACACGGGTTCGTGATCATCCGTATTGTAGCGATGCCTGTTTGGCAGCATAGATGGTTTAGCAGTTGGGAAGCTGACAAGCTCAGTGTTTTTAACCGCTGAGCCATCGTGCTGATGGGGTGACCTCCTGTTATTTGCCCCAGCTCCTAGAGTTCAAAAGCATGAAAAATGCGAGTAGATAAATAGGTACCACTTTGGTGGGAGGGTAACAGCATTCCGTGTGCCTCTGCATATAGTCATGCTGGCCACATGACCACGGAAGCATCTTCAATTAACGCTGGCTCCCTTGGCTAAGAAAGGGAGATTAGCACTGCTTCTTAGAGTTGAGCACAGCTGGACAAGGGAAACCTTTACCTTTTATGTCATTGTAAAGTTGGAAGATGTACACAGATCCCATCTCAGTGCGTTCTTTCTCTAGTTCTGACTTTTGAGCATTCAAGTAAAATCAGAGATGGGCCACAGTGACGGGAGGAGGATGTTCAAATGAATTGACCCCCCGTTCTAAAACCCCATATTTCCACAATTCCAAATTGCAGAGAGGCTTTCTAAACATGTTTTGGAGGTTTTTTTGGTTTTTTAAAATTTGATTTATATGCCTCCCTTCTCTGGAGACTCAGGGCGGCTTACAATGCGTTAAGCAATAGCCTTCATACTTTTGTATATTTATACAAAGTCAGCTTATTGCCCCCACAATCTGGGTCCTCATTTTATCTACCTTAGAAAGGATGGAAGGCTGAGTCAACCTTGAGCCTGGTGAGATTCGAATTTGCAGTAATTGCAGGCAGCTGAATGTTAATCGCAGTGCTTTAGTCTACTGTGCCACCAGGCTCTTTTGAAGTCATGATACTCTCCTAAACTGAGATGGCCAGTCTTGAGTAAGCAGAAAACTACGGTTGTGAAATTTGCTATTCCTATTGCCAATACTAATCTTGCCTCTATTCCCAGCTGCTCTATAACAGTGCCAAGTTAACTGCAATCCGTTGGCTTCAAGCTAAGGTACTTTTGAGGCTGCCCTTTAGAGGATGTAAGAATAAGGACAACCTAAATCTTTTTTTCATATAAAGGCTGGGAGTAAAATAAAGGCAGTATCACAGGCACACAGTAGAAAAGAAATGTCATTGAGATATGTTTGTATTATATCTAGATCCAAGATGACAAAGGCCCTTAAAATCATACTGAAAGAGCTAAAATGCGCAGGTTAAGTAACAGCTTACTAGAACTGCATTTTAGGAAACCTATGATTGAAAATGGATATGTGGCCACCAGGAAGCTTTAAAATCACTGCAACACTGAGATGGTGTCTAAGGAGATTTTCAGTCATCTAGATCATGGTTGTCCCAAAGGTGCTTTTTCAAAGAGGCAACTGGACTTTCTGGTTTTTCTTTGAAGATGTTTAGCTTCTCATCCAAGAAGCTGAAGAAGCTTCTTGGATGAGAAGCGAAACGCCTTCAAAGAAAAACCAGAAAGTCTAGTTGCCCCTTGAAAAAGCACCTTTGGGACTGAGATGGGTGGCATATAATTTAATAAATAAATAAATCAGAAAGCAGGCTACCAAGGTCCATCTTAAGCTTGAAGCCAACCTTGAAATAGATGGCTACATGTTTTTGTTTTCACTTCTTTAAGGATATTTGTATTTGGACCCCAAACACTACACTCAACATATAGTACAATTTCGGCTGTACACAATTCATACCCGGGCTGGCTTGATCCCATCCTTTGGTTTTAATTTGAATTTAATTTTAACTGGGTTGTTTTAAATTGTGGGCCGAAATTATTTAATATCTTTTAAACTGTTTTAATTTTTGTATGCTATGTTTTTACCTTGGCTGTTCACCGCCCTGAGTCCTGCTGGAGAAGGGCGGTATAAAAATCAAATTATTATTATTATTATTATTATGATTATTATTATTATTATTAATAATAATAATAATAATACCCAACAGCATATGAACTTATTACCAGCAATCATTAGACCTTAGATATAATGATTGAACAGATTAGATCATATTATCTCTTAATAAAGGTAAAGGTAAAAGTTCCCCTCGCACATATGTGCTAGTCGTTACCGACTCTAGGGGGCAGTGCTCATCTCCGTTTCAAAGCCGAACAGCCAGCGCTGTCCGAAGACGTCTCCATGGTCATGTGGCCAGCATGACTAAATGCCAAAGTTGCACGGAACGCTGTTACCTTCCCACCAAAGGTGGTCCCTATTTTTCTATTTGCATTTTTTACGTGCTTTCGAACTGCTAGGTTGGCAGAAGCTGGGACAAGTCAGGGGAGCTCACCCTGTTACGCGGCACTAGGGATTCGAACCGCTGAACTGCCGACCTTTTGATCGACAAACTCAGCGTCTTAGCCACTGAGCCACCACGTCCCTCTGATCTCTTAATAATACCTCATAAATGTGGGTTTTGGGATTGGTTATATTTCTGTCATGGCACAAGCATGGATTACAAGACTTTGCTATTAATACTTCCTTAATTTCCAATTTCAAACTATAATGTTAAGGAGAGAATAATCCAATACCTCAAAATAATGGTGGCCTACAAAAGTTTAATGCATACTAAAGGTTATGAACATGTGACATTTTCCAAGCAAGACCCGGCTGAGTTAAAATCCAATCTAACAAGTGAGTTTATTACGGTATCCATCTATTCAGTTGTCATACGAAAAGTTAAAAGTCACTAATGATAGATCTAAAAGAAAGAAACTTTCTCTTTCACAAACTTTGATGCTCATTCTTCATGCCTGCTACCTTTCCTGAATGCTTTCCTTCTTACCCAGTTCTCCTGCCCTAACAACTTTATTTCAATTACTTATTTTGAAATACAAGATGATGACATTATATGCTGCAAATAAACTTCAACAAGCTGAACAAGCTTAACGAAAAGATTTTCTTCAAAAAAATAAAAAAATAAATCGCACTTCCTTTGTTAGAAAAATTGTCCAAGGAAGTGTGCTTGAAAACATAACACATAAAACATAACACATAAAATTGACAGGATCCTTCCTGTTGTCATTCATAGCAAATATTCTACCTTGGCAGAACTTGGCTGTGAGCTACAAAATATTCTCCGCTGTGACAAAAACACTGCAGTCCAGCAAGATTTTAATTATTTTTCTCTCACTTTTAGCGTTTACAAGAGAGCATTTCATTTTCCTCGGTCAAATGAACAGAACCTTTCGGATAGGCGATCAACAATTATGCCAGTGCAAACAGTCGGAAACTGTCAGTCGGGGTGGAAGAAGAAACACAGAACGCTTAGAAACAGCTTCTGCAGCTGTTGTGTTGTCTGTTGCTGTGGCCTCGCTGCAGGCAGGAGCTGGAGGATCATTGGAGGCAAGAGTGCTAGGCTCACAGGAGGCAGGAACAGTAGATTCGGGATCTTTCGGTTTGGGATCCTTGGCCAACCGTTGCTCTTGAAGTACGCTTGGGTTGGGTTGAGCCAAACAATAGCTGTGGTAGGTATGTTGGTAGGTGGTGCTGGGTATACGTTGGAGGGATTGCCTTTGAAAATGGTGTTGGATTAAGAGCTGGGGAACCTTCCCTTTGGAGTGGAAATCGTACTGATAACTCGAGTGAAGGGGCCTATCACGTTCCAATTCCTCCTTCAAGGGGACCCAGTCAATCAAGTTCCGGGTATTGGGAAGACTCCCTTCTATTCTCCTTCTCCCTAAGCCCTGCCATAAAACAAGGAGAATCTGTTCAGACTTACGCTGCTGAAACAAGCTAAACTTAATCCAAAAATTAAAAGAAGGATGGTAAGTTACCAAAGGTGAAGATCAAGCAAGTTGTGGAGACCATTGAAAAGAGCTTCTGCAACAGGGGTGATCAACTACAGGTAGTCCTCGACTTGCAACAGTTCATTTAGTGACCCAAGTTACAAAGGCACCGAAAAAAGTGGCTTATGACCGTTTTTCACAGTTACGACAGCTGCAGCACCCTCATGGTCACGTGATCAAAATTCGGACGCTTGGGCAACTGTCACAGTGCCCCCGGGATAATATGATCACCTTTTGCGACCTCCTAATGGCTATGGAGATTCTCAGTCATCCAGGTCATCGTTGTTCCAAAGGTGATTTTTCACGAAGCAACCGGACTTTTTGGGTTTTCTTTGAAGATGTTTCGCTTCTCTCCAAGAAGCTTTTTCAGCTCAGGGCAGCTCATCCTCTGAGATGAAGAAGCTTCTTGGATGAGAAGCAAAACGTCTTCAAAGAAAAACCAGAAAGTCCGGTTGCCTCATGAAAACTCACCTTTCTCCCGAGCAAAATCAAAGGAAAAGCCAGAGTCACTTAACAACTGTAGCAAGATGTAAAATGGGCAAAACTTGCTTAGTAACAGAAATGTTGGGCTTCACTGTGGTCATAAGTCAAGGAGTTACCTGTGATCTAAGCCAATCCAAAGGAAAACACATAGAGTGAATTCCAATAGCATCCCGGCCCCCAAAACTACTGATTTCTGCCCTCAATGGGGGAGAGTTTGAAGCTGTAAGCAGTTAAGAGGCTTAGCTCATAGGTGAATTGCTCCCAGTTTGGACCAGTTTGGCCAATCCGGTAGCGATTGTGGCGGGTGCTTCAGAGAACCGGTAGCGATGGCAGCGAGAGGCTCTGCCCACCTTCCCAGTTGTTGTTACTTCCTGGTTTTAACCAGGAAGTAATGTGTTTTTTAGCCTCTGCATATGCGCAGAAGGTTTTGCGCATGCACAGAGGATCCATGCGCACATGTGATGTGTGCGTGGTGCGTGCGCTTCCAAACCGATAAGGAAGGTAAGTAGATTTCACCCCTGGCTTAGCTACATGGCTCGGCTACTGCTTTTACAAGATTGTCTAACCAGTGATAGCAGTTCCTGAGAGAATCCAAGAATCTGGTGAAGAAAGGGTTAGTGACCCAAGAATTTTTCAACAAATAGCCAAGCGCTAAATTTATTGCTTTCTGTTGCTACAATAAGAGGAGAGAAATATTAAAATTTGAAATCTCGCTCTTGTCCCTCCCTGTAAATATACTCACATGCTCAAAATACGTAGCTGTTCCTGGGAAGGCTTGTCGGTTGTCATGCTTGGAGAATATGTGCTTTGAAGGGGTTTCCTTAAAAAAAAAAAGAAGAAGAAGAAGACATGATATTAAGGTAAAGATATTCCTGACTCTAGGGGGCGGTGTGCTCATCTCTGTTTCAAAGCCGAAGAGTCAACGCTGTCCGAAGACGTCTCCGTGGTCATGTGGCCGGCATGACTAAACCCCAAAGGCACACAGAGTGCTGTTACCTTCCCACCAACGGTGGTCCCTATTTTTCTACTTGCATTTTTTTATGTGCTTTCGAACTGCTAGGTTGGCAGAAGCTGGGACAAGTAACGGGAGCTCACTCCGTTAACGCGGCGCTAGGGATTCAAACCGCTGAACTGCTGACCTTTCGATCGACAAGCTCAGCGTCTTAGCCACTGAGCCACCACGTCCCTGACATGATATTAGTCCCCTGTCAAATACACAGCTGACAATATTTGGACAGGGATAGAATTCCGGTGCAACCTGCAAAAATTAGACATTTAGGTTAGCAACCAAGAAGTTGCCATGTATTCGTTTGGGCTGCACGAGATGCAGGTATCCTCCGACGTCGCATGTCTCTGTTCTCTTCTCCATCTGCATAATACAGGTGGTCCTCGACTTACAACACTTCCTTTAGTGACCATTCAAATTACCACGGAACTGAAAAAAGTGACTTATGACCGTTTTTCACAGTTACGACCTTTGCAGCATTCCCATGATCATGTGATCAAAATTCAGATGCTTGGCAGCTGACTCCTATTTACGACGGTTGCAGTGTCCCGGTGTCACATGATCCCCTTTTGCGACCTTCTGACACCAAGCAAAGCCAATGTGGGAAGCCAAATTCACTTAACAACAGGGTTACCGATTTATCAACTGCAGTGATTCAGTTAACACCTGTGGCAAGAAAGGTAGTAAAATGGGGCGAAACTCCCGTAACAAATGTCTTGCTTAACAACAGAAATGTTGGGCTCAATTGTGGTCATAAGTTGAGGACTACCTGTACAATGCTATTAGGTTAGAGTTAGTCCTCACATTATGAGCACAATAGGGACCAGAATTTCGGTTACTAAGCAAGGCTGTGGTTAAGGAAGACACACCCAGTTTTAGGACAGGTTTTTTGCGACAGTTAAGCGAATCATTGCAGTTGTTAAGTGAATCCCACAGTTGTTAAGCAAATTTCGGCTTCCCTCCCATTGACTTTGCTTATCAGACGCCACCTGGGAAGGTCGCAAATGGTGATCACATGACCCTCAGATGCTGCAGCTTTCATAAATAAATGGTTGCCAAGCAACTGAATTTTGATCACATGACAATAGCGGTCCTGAAACGGGCCATAAGTCCATGGACCAGCCATGACTTTTTTCAGTGCTGTTATAACTTCGAACAGTTGCTAAATGAATGGCTGTGAGTTGAGGTCTACCAGAATTGGAGTTGTGGTATGGTGAATACAGGTAGTCCTCACCTTACAACAGTTCACTTAGTGACCGAAGTTACAACAACACTGAAAATAGTGACTTCTGACCATTTTTCACACCTATTACCATTGCAGCATCTCCATGGTCAACGGATTTACATTCGGGTGCTTGCCAATTGACTCACATTTATGACAGTTGCTGTCTCCCGGGGTACTGTTGATCCCCTTTTGTGACCTTCTGTCAGTCAAAGTCAATAGGGAAGCCAGATTCACTTAACATCTGTGTTACTAATTTGGTAACTGCAGTGATTCACTTAACAACTGTGGCAAGGTAGGTTGTAAAATGGGGCAAAAACTCAACAAATTTCTCATTTAGCAACATCAATTTTGGGTTCAATTGTGGTCGTAAATTGAGGACTACCTGTACAAGATTAAAAATTTCTTCAGAGTATTCTTCCTTTTGGACAATCTACTAGATATTTATAGTACTTTTACCCTGAGCTATTTATTTTATAATAAAACTTTATTGTCATTGTATGTGTATACACAGTATACACATACAACAAAATTTACTTAACACCCAAAGACCAGGTCCCACACACATAATCCCCAAACACACTCCCACCCACCACAAATTCCCCACCCCTAAACCACCCAAACATCCACACAACAGACCAAGTAATGCTGTCCAACAGCTCACTGACGGTGGCCCTTTAGTTCATTGTTGAGTGCAATTATAGCTCTGGGATAAAAACTATTCAGAAAACGTGTGGTCCGAGTTTTAATTGTTCTGTATCTTCTGCCAGAAGGCAACAGTCCAAAAAGATTGTAAGCAGGATAGGAAGAGTCTCTGAGAATGTTATGCAACTTCCTCAAACAGCGAAATTCGAAGATGTCGTCCAGGGCTGGTAGCTGGAGCCCGATGATATTCTGAGCAGTTTTAATGATTCTCTGTAGAGTTTTTCTGTCCGCTACAGAGCTGCTCCCATACCATGCAAGAATGCCGTATGTCAGGACACTCTCAATGGTCCTGCGATAGTAGAACAGAAGTACTATCTATTAGATCTACTAGATATTTATAGTACTTTTACCCTGAGCTATTTATTTTATAAGTGCTTAAGAGAAGCAGAAAACAGAAACGAGTTTAGAAGTGCCACGTGTGTCATTCCCTAAGCAACTGCAACACATTGGAATGTTTTAAATCAACACCTTCCTATTATACATGATACATATCTGTTGGTAACAAGGTCACACAAACACACTGACATGAAATTCTGCTTAACAAGACAGCTCATAGACACCATCAATGATTAATACTTGTAGACCAATTCCTACATTTGCATCAAACTGCAGGCATGAAAAGCTAATGGAACTGATCTGATGGGCAAACTTTTGGTTAGCCGACTGTAAATCCATAGTGAAGTTTATTTTTTTTCCAAGTCAATTAACTTTTATGCTCCAAAATGTGAAAAAAGGATGAAATTGTTTCCTTTCAGAGTATTTAAACCATTTAAGGAGAAGCTTACAAGGATCAAATCAAATCATTTTTGTCCTGTCTGCAACCTTCCCTTTCTAAGAAGTTTGTTAAGAAGGTTGTTGGGCAATTTGAGAGAAAACTGCAGGAAATAGATTATTTGACTGCCCTTTGTACTATCTATCTGTATTTATCTATCTATCTATCTATCTATCTATCTATCTATCTATCTATCTATCTATCATCTATCTATCTATCTCTCTATCATAACTATCTCTATCTATCTATTATCTATCTATCTATTTATCATCTATCTGTCTGTCTGTCTGTCTATCTATCATCATCTATCATCTATCTATCTATCTATCATATCTATCTCTATCTATCTATTATCTATTTATCTATCTATCATCTATCTATCATCTATCTCTCTATCTCTCTATCATATCTATCTCTATCTATCTATTATCTATCATCTATCTATCTATCTATCATCTATCTGTCTGTCTGTCTATCTATCTATCTATCATCATCTATCATCTATCTATCTATTATCTATCATCCATCTATCTATCTATCTATCTATCATCTATCTATCATCTATCTATCTGTCTATCTATCTATCTATCTATCTATCTATCTATCTATCATCTGTCTGTGTCTGTCTGTCTGTCTGTCTGTCTGTCTATCTATCTATCTATCATCTGTCTGTGTCTGTCTGTCTGTCTGTCTATCTATCTATCTATCTATCTATCATCTCTATCTCTATCTATCTATCTATCTATCTATCATTGTCTGTTTATCTATCTATCTCTAATTCTTTTACTCTCTCCCTCCCTCCCTCCCTCCCTCCCTCCCCTGATTGTTGTGTAATGTGATGCTGGCCGCTTATAGTAGTATGAATTGATTGGCCATATAAATTAAATCTATAAATAAATAGACTTGTGCACGAGATGTACAGTAGCTATGCAAAGGCCCTCCTGGACCCAGCTGCCATCTGCTCTCCAAGCAGTAGCGAGGAGTCCAAGAGGACCCCCCCCCCCCCCCCAGGTTGCACAAAACACTGGAAAATATCTCTGATCTGCGGGACCAAACAGCCACAGCTACTCAGCTGTGTCAGGATTGAGCCACAATCTGTTCTTTCCCATCCACACCCAAATAGCCTCCAGATACTACATCAGCAACTTGACAGCTTCATTTGTGCAGCCTGGATAGAGAGGCAAAGCTTGGTATCATCAGCATACTGATGCTATCAAATCCTGAACCGGTGGAGACCTCACCCAGCTGTATATTTAGATAAACAGGATAAGGAAAAGTATCAGACTTTGATATCCCAGTTATCTTTGAAAGATGATCGGCCCATCTAAAGTTAGCTAAATCCAATTCTACACAAACATTTCCAAGTGCTTGGTTTGAAGACAAATACCGTATGGATACAAATTTTGGTTTCTTTTCCTAACAATCATTATGACGCAATGAAATCTTACAATATTTTCTCCTGAGTGACAGGGCGGTATAAACGATACAAACCAGATTATAGAGATTTAGATTCCGATCTAAAATCATTAGCAAAGTTACTAGTTTTCAAACAACTATTAAATATCTTCCACTCTGGATTTGCACATTATATTACAAAATAATACAATATTTTAAACCACGGTTTGCTGACTATTTCACAGTTGCCCACGTTCACACATTACACTAATTCAAAACTACATTATAGCTTAAGAGGATGTGTGAGCCAAAAATTGTGAATCTAAATTTTTTATGCTCTTCTGAAACCTCTGACAGGAGGGAAGTTCAGAAGTAATGGTAGAAAGTATTACTTCACAGAAAAAGTAGTGGGAGCTTGAAACTAACTTCCAGCAAAGGCAATGGGTCAGTCAGTAAACTCAGTATCTGAGTTTAAGTATGCTTGGGATGAACACATGTCTTATCATCCGACAAAAAATAAAAAATAAATAAAATATAAAAATAAATAAACTAATTAATTAACTAAAGAGAAAAACAAACTCAAGGGGCAGTCTCAATGGGCCACTAGGTCTTTCTCAGCTGTCAATTTTCTATGTTTCTATCTTGGAAGAAGGGTAGGAATATATATATGAAATAAAGCAGGAATGAAATCCAACAGGTTCTGACAGGTTCTGGAGAACTGGTAGCGGAAATTTTGAGTAGTTCGGAGAACTGGCAAATGCCACCTCTGGCTGGCCCCAGAGTTGGGAGGGAAGGGAGATTTTGCAATATCCTTCCCCCTGGAGTGGGATGAGAATGGAGATTTTGCAGTAGCCTTCCCCTGCCACGCCCACCAAGCCACGCCCACTGAACCGGTAGTGTAAAGATTTGAATTCCACCACTGAAATAAAGGAAGCATTACAGTCTTGTGCCCTGAAATAGCTAATATTGTGACAAGACTGTTACTTGTGGCATGCTTTTTTGTTCCAAATTGTGTTCTAATACAATTTTTTAAAAAATGCAGAATATATTGTGAATCATGATTCGGCAGAGGGACCAGATGTGCGGGTCTTTTCCCATGATTTCCTAGCATGTATCAAGAAAGGAACATGATTTAATTCATTATGATATGGATAAGTTATGTTATAAATTAACATATAAATCCAAATTCTCCTAAAAGTGTCAAGCGAACTTCCCCTATGGCTATTTCATTCTAATTATGCACATAAATCTTGTCATGACATACAAAAAGCCTTTACTAATGGATTTTCATTTCCCCCTTTTTAACATTAGTAATTTACTTGCAATGTTTGATATAGTTTTAAAATAAAATTAGTATAAAGAGGGGGAAAGAGAAAGTAAAACAATAAATCTACTTATTATTATCAGTGCATTCTGTTAATGCAGGGGTCCCCGACCTCCAGCCTGTGGATCGGCACCGGTCCATGGCATGCCAGAAACCGGGCTGCACCAACCAGCAAAGCCCCATCCGTGGGATGCAGGCAGCATGTGAAACCACACATCCCTCCAGTCCACAAAAAAAACATCTCTCCACAGAACCGGTACCCAATAGGTTGGAGGCCACTGCGCTAATAAATACTACAGGTAGTCCTCACTTAAAGACCGATCACTTAACGACTTCAAAGTTATGAAAGACCCCTCAAAAGCTGCTTACAATTTGGTTCTAGAGTTCCAATGATTGCATGCACGCACGTGCACGCACACACACAGAGCCCACGGCAGTGGTGAAATTTAAAATTTGTTACTACCGGTTCTGTGGGCGTGGCTTGGTGGTGGTGGGGTAATGTGACTGGGTGGGCGTGGCCATTTTTAATTTTTTTTTACTTTTAAAACCATTTTTTCTACAATGTCTTCGGCGAAGAGGTCATAAAAAAAATGCTTTCAAAAGGCTCTGACGATCCCAGCTGAGTTGCCTGATCGGCAGAGGCTTTTTTTCTTTTAAATGCCTCTGACGATCCAAGCCGAGTTGCTTGATCGGCAGAGGCATTTAAAAGAAACAAAAAGGTTTTCTTCTTTTAAAAGCTTTTGATGATCCCAGCTGAGCCGCGCGATCATCAGAGGCTTTTAAAAAAACTTTTAGAAGCATTTTTTCGGCCGAAGAGGTTGTAGAAAAAATGCTTTTAAAAGTTAAAAAAAAAAGCCTCTAATGAATTTGCGGCTCAGCTTGGCTTGGGAGTAGGGGGCAGGGATTTTTGCTACCAGTTCTCCGAACCACCCGCTTCCATCGCTACCAGATTGGGCGATCCGGTCCAAACCAGGAGCATTTCACCCCCGGCCCATGGTCACATGACCACATTTCAGGCACTTGTCAACCGGTTCACCTTAATGGCCTGTTGTAGCCTTCTGAAACCACATGACTGCAATTTATAATATTTTTTGGAGAGTTTCCATCCTTTTCACTTAGTTTTCAGCAAAAAAAAAAAAAACGCCCATAGGAATAATAGATTCACTAAATGACCCCCATTTGTTTAATGGCCGCTAAAAAAAAAAAGTCATAAACTTGAGTCGTTATGACTTCTCATGGAAACTCCATTATGGTCATAAATTGAGAACTAGCCATATTCTGCCAAGTACTCAGCTGAGAATCTTTCCTCTTCCAGGAATTGATCAGAGTTAATCAGCCCCTGAATAATAAACCCTGGTGTTCACGGATGAGCTGTCACTTTCATGGGATACTCCATTAGCTGATGAATTTAATCAACCTGTGCCAGGAATGATTATTCAATGCCAGTATTTATTGTGCCAGTGATTGATGCTGGAAAGCACTTGCCAACTGACAACTAAAAGTCAGATTTATATTCTACTGGAGTTGCCTTTTCTGTTACAAGGTGCACTCCCACGCTAGGCAAAGGCTGCCATCTGCACACTTCCGTTTCTTCAGCACATCAGTCAGAGTTGAGGAGGCATTAGGTTCAACAAGGTGGAACGTAAGCAGTGGCTTCTCTGTTGGTTTCAATTAAATAAATGTTTTGGTAGGGAGTTTTAGTTGTTAAAAGTGTCTGCGTAATGTCTTAAATTCTTCCTGATTGGTGTACAGAAACTAACACTGTACACTAAACTGACTACTGTACTAAAACTAATAAGGAATGAAAGAAAAAGAGGGAAAGAAAAAGAAAGAATAAAAAAATAGAAGCTTCAGATTTCCTTTGCAGCAAATATAAGGATAGAATACGGAATAAAAGAATTGGAAGGAACCTTGGAGGTCTTCTAGTCCAACCCTCTGCTCTAGCGGTAGGCTCTACAGAATTTCAGACAAATGGCTGTCCAGTCTCTTCTTGAAAGCATCCAGTGATGACGCACCCACAGCTACTAAAGACAAGCAGTTCCTCTGGTTAATTGTTCTTACTGTCAGGAAACTTCTCCTTCGTTCTAGGTTGGATCTCTCCTTGATTTGTTTTATCCACTGTTTCTTGTTCTGCCTTCAGGTGCTTTGGAGAATAGGATGACTCTCTCTTTGTGGCAGCCCTTCAAATATCGGAACACTGCTATCGTGTCACCCCAGTCCTTCTTTCCGCTAGATTTGACATGCCCAATTCCTGCGACCGTTCTTCATCTTTTAGCCTCCGGTCCCCTAATCATCTTTGCTGCTCTTCTCTCCGTTCTTTCCATAGTCTCAACGTCTTTTTTATATTGTGGTGACCAAAACGTCAAAGTGATCTCTTACTATGATTACAAAAACTCATTCTCTTCTATTATCCAGGTTTTTTGTTTCTAATCATAAATCATAAATGTATTTTGTTCTGTTTTATGCAAACAAAAAAATCAGTAAAGGGTGTCCAGTCAGCCATAAATATAGACACTGCTTTTTCTCTAATGAAAGAAGTTTATTTAGCCACTTCTCCATGTTCCATTGTAGGAAGTTAGCACCCACCCCTTTCCTAGAGGAATGAAATATTTTGGGAAATATTAAAAAGGCAGAATATTATGTTTCCCTGGATGAGAAATGGAGAAGCATGTTTTAAAGATGAAGCAGCTCCCATCTTCCTGCCCCCACCTTTTGTCAATGGGCCAGAGGCAGAAACTCAATCTTTGTCAATGGACCATCATCTGCAACACAATAGGACCCATCTAGCAACAGAAACTCACCACATGGCACCTGGGAAGATTACATCAGCTACCAAGGCTAGCTAAGACCCCCCCCCACTCCCTGGGAGTCTGGCAACCAATCAGGATATTCTTCCTGTGCCCCAGGAAGTTCAAAGCTCAGACAGGGCATAAAATCAAGGCACGCTCAGCATCTCGGCTCTTTTCTGTTCAGGAACTCAAGCCATGTGATCCTGTCCACCATTAAACCATCTTTCCAAGCAGTCTCCATGTTTCCAGTGTCTTTTTCCCCACTTGGAGCTGAACCCAGAAGGATATTTCTTCCAACACCATCATCTTCAGTGACCATTCCTCCATATAGTGGGTACCATCAAACCATTCCATTTTTGAGCAAAACTGTGTTCACTTGTCATGTATAGACATAATTCCAATTAAATATGATTTGTTGAATGAGCCATAGAAAGCCCAGGTGTGCAACTTTTGGATGATTGCAGGCATACTTACTTAATTTTTGGAAAGCTCAAAAAATGTTAAGCCGATTTTCGAGATTATATTAAAAAAATATAAAAAAAAAATCAAATACTTTAAATGCAAAGCTACATGAAGCCCCAAAGCCTTCAAGATCTTCATCCCTTCTGTCAGTCAACATTCACCCCTGGCTGGGTACACACCTGACAGTAAGAAAAGCCAAGTAAGCTATATTATGATTCAGGGTAGGAATTAGCAAAATAACGCTTTTAAAAGGCACTGACAACACTGCTAACTTTCCTCCCCCAAAACGTCTCAAGAAATGTCAACCATTAAAATGTTTTTAAAAGTATTTTAGTGCTTTTATAATTGTGCAAGTTCCTGGAGTCTGTTTGCCAACTGAAAAGGAGGCCAACCTTGACTTAGCAGAAAATGTGGTGATAGGACTATTGAAAAAGTTTTTGTTTGCAAGTTCAGACTAAATTCTTCTCTTATGTTGTTTTATCTGCATTTTGTGTATCAATCTCACTATAATTCCAGCAATTCATACAATCCTTCATGTGTCATAGGGGATCTATTTGCAGCCAATATGAATCATACTAGAGAAAGAACAGTCTCTTTTATTGCTCAGCTCTTCTTTCCAAATGGAAATTTCCCTGGTTTTTGTATTAGACAAATTATAACAATAGGTTTGAGACATACAGTCTTGCTTTCTTTTGCAAAAAAAAAAAGTATTTGCAAAATTGGCAAACGCTCAAAATCAATATAGGCAAAATCTACAAAGTTTCTAAGTTTTATAGTATTACAAAAATATAGGCCTTTCTCCAGGGGTGAAATCTACTTACCTTCCTTACTTGTTCGGAAGTGCATGCGCGCATCACATGCGCACGCAGACCCTCTGCACATGTGCAAAACCTTCTGCACATGTGCAGAGGGTAAAAAACACATTACTTCCTGGTTAAAACCAGAAAGTAACGACACCCAGGCGGGTGGATGGAGTCTCGCGCTGCCATCGCTACCGGTTCTCCGAACCACCTGCCACAATCGCTACCGGATCACCTAATCCGGTCCAAACCAGGAGCATTTCACCACTGCCTTTCTCTCTGTTCTCTTAAAGTGAGAATTCTGGTACTTCTGGTAGCATCAGATTCAAATGATGTAAACGTCTAAATATTTTAGATATTATGGACTTCAAAATCCAGGGAGTCATGAAATATTTTCTTAAAGAGTTTTGAAATAAGAATATTTTGTATGTTAACAAGCACTCTACAGTATTAAACAGCATTAATGTATAACAGGATTGCTACCAAGTAATGTAATGCTTTAGGGGTTACAATTTAACAGTACATCTGTTCCTATACTGTCAAGATATTTTTGTACAGTATGTGATTTTTAGAAAAATTCCTGTCAAAGCAAGAATTGTGGAGTCTCTCTGAGTTTGGTTGTTCAGTTTGAGTTGGTCTGCTTGCAGATGCTTCATTTCCCAACTAGGAAACATCATCATTGCTAGAGACTCTGGGCTCTGCCCTCCCCTTCTTCTTTTGCTCTCAGTCTTTCTCAGCATTAGGCTCTTCTCCAGGGAGTCCTTCCTTCTCATTAGGTGGCCAAAGTATTTGAGTCTCATCTTCTGGATCTGGCCTTCTAAGGAGCAGTCAGAGTTGATCTCCTCTAGGACTGACCGGTTTGATCGCCTTGCAGTCCAAGGGACTCGCAGGAGTCTTCTTCAGCACCATCGTTCAAAGGTCTCAATTCTTTGGTGCTCAGCCTTCCTTATGGTCCAATTTTCACAGCCATACATTGCAACTGGGAAAACCATAGCCTTGACTATATGCACTTTAACTCCATAACTAATTAAGGTCAAATCACAAAAGAACTACGGCAGATGAAAAACAGTGGACCCAAGCCAATCATATCTCTTTCTCCAATTGTATCACTATCAGGGATCCCAATATACAACATACACAAGAATATATAAAAAAAAGCTTGGGTCTCTCACAGAGGGGAGTGAATATTCTATCAATTCCCCACTACAGTGCCTCCCGAAAATCTAAAAATAGAAGATGAAATTATGGTTTTATTTGATGTCACTGCACTTTTTACATCCATAGATCCAGAACTAGTAAAAGAATCAGTGGCAGCAGTACTACACAATATCCAACCTAGCCAAATACAGTAAGATAAAAAAATATCCACTGGGGTATTTTTGGATCTCATCAACCTCTGCTTCACCACCAACTTTGATGGACAAATACACC
The DNA here is from genome assembly GCA_012654045.1 of Ptyas mucosa. NCBI lineage: Eukaryota > Metazoa > Chordata > Lepidosauria > Squamata > Colubridae > Ptyas > Ptyas mucosa. The sequence goes on along the minus strand of WNWU01000011.1, from coordinate 3,778,263 downwards.
AACAAATCAGAGGAACACCAGAGAATCACCATTCTTGGGACTCATAGAAGAGACCATAAGGCAGTATCTAGAAACTATAGTACTCCCACACATACAACTTAAATTATGGCTTTGGTATGTAGATAACACCTTTGCCATAATAAGAAGGAACAAGTAGAGAAGACTTATAAAACTATTAACAACAACCTCAGCACACTATATTTTTATTTAATCTACATGCTGCCCATCTCATTAGTGTGCTAATATTATTCAGCTAAGTATAAATGCACTGAAGCAATCTGGAACACCAGAAGAAGGAAACAGTCCACCTGTATAACATCTTCCAACAAAATTGATACCCACATTTTATAAAAAAGTACCTGACCCCCCCCCCCCAATCCACTGTAGCACAACCAACACAGACAATGAAAAGGACAACAATGCCATGCATCAAAGACAGAAACCAACAAACTATTACAACAGCATCATCACAGCACACAAATCTACTAAAGCCTTTCAAAGCATCCTAAGTAAACCAAAAGACCCAGTAGCTCAAGAAGCAAAACCAGGAGTCAACTTTGGTGTAAAAGACTATAATGCTCGCTATGTAGGACAGACAAGCAGAAAACTAGAGAGTTCATTGATGAACATCAAAATGTGATGAAAACTCCTTAATCTCATAGCACATAGACAGACTGAACCATAGTTTCAAGTGGGAAACAATGAGCATCCTAGACCAAGCTAAATCCAAAAGCACTTGGAATTCCTGGATGCTTGGCATTCAGACAAAACAGCTATCAACCAACACATAGAGATAAATCACATTTACACACACACAAGAGACAATGTAAAAGTTAGGAAGGAAACAAAAACACCAGAATACTGCCTCTCTAACAGCCTATGCCCAGATAAGCAGGGATTAACACAAACAAACGATCAAACAGAAAACAATAACAGACCATCAAGGAATTGCCAAGGAGAAAACCACTTCCCTATCAACACTGGTAGGGCAAGCTACTGTTTATAAATACAAAGCAAAGCCCACACTCACTAGTACTGATAATGTTGCCTAGCCAGGTAATGAAGTGTCTGCAAGCAAACAAGCAACCTCAGCACCAAGGGCTCCACAGTTCAATCCTGAACTACAAATATTCTCTTCTATTAAAAGTAGGAATTTTCAGCACGTGCAAATTGTCATGCTGAATTGCTGTAGGAATAAGAACAGAATCATCCACTTTAAATAAACATGAACACTAAGTGTCTGGAATCCCTATCTGTAGCATCTGACCTCAGCTCCAGAATTACATTAGAACCCTACTGGTACCTATCAGGCTTTACCATTTTTTCCCTTGCATGTAATAAATAAGAACTAACATTTTGATTAGAAAATCAACAGTGTGAGATCTCTCTAGCAAACTGAAAGGATCAGAGATTATCTACCCAAGGCAGATGGAGAGTCGCATGAGCTAAATCTGCTATCACAATATGATGTTCAATTAAACTTACTGGGTCTGAACCACAAAAATCCAGACAACAACTGGGTTGGTTGCAAAGAGATACAGAAAACATTAACTCTTTGCTGCTACCTAAATTTATGCTGCTAGTTGTGGTATACTGATGCTCTATTTCCCACTTCTGCAACAAGATGACAGAAATCTAGGCACGAGGAGAGAGATGCACCCAACAGATTTTTACCTTTTGTCAAAATTTCTGTGGGTCTAAAAATAGAATTAGGAGGCAGCTGCCATTATCTGGTACAGGTAGTCCTCGACTTACAACAGTTCATTTAGAGACAGTTCAAAGTTACAACATCACTGAAAAAAGTGATTTACGACGGTTTTTGTACTTACAACCTTGCCCATGGTCATGTGATCAAAATTCAGATGCTTGGGAACTGACTCATATTTAAGTCGGTTGTAGTATCCTGGGGTCATGTGATCACCTTTTGCACAAAGATGATCACAAAGGTGACAAGCAAAGTCAACGGGGAAGCCAGATTAACTTAACCACCATGTTATTAATTTAACCAGGGCAGTGATTCCGTTAATGACAGTGGCAAGAAAGACCGTAAAATGGGGCAAAACTCACTTAACAACTGTCTCACTCAGCAATAGAAATTTTTGGCTCTATTGTGGTCATAAGTGAAGCACTACCTGTACTGGAGGCAAATGCTATTATTGCCCAAATGTGGAAAGAATCTAACCCACAATATCCAAGGTAAGGCTATGGGCCAAGCCAGGGGTACGCAATTGTGGCTCTTTTACAACCTGTGGACTTCAACTCCCAGAATTCTTGAGACAACCAAGCTGTCTCAGGAATTCGGGACTTGAAGTCCACAGGTGTAAAAGAGCCACAATTGCCCACCCCTGGCCCAGGCAATTAAATACAGCTTAACTGCTACCTCAAATCCCAGAAGGTAGAATTCATATAAGCAAGAAGATATATATATTTTTATCAGGTTTTTCCTGAAGTTGAAATGAGCTGCCTGCAATTGATTCAATGTCTTTCTCATAAGCAGATAGCTGCAAGAAGGAGAATTCCCACCAATCGTAACTTAATACCTTTAGAATTTGATTTTGATAGAAGAGAATATTTGATAGAGGAATATTTGGTATTTGATAGAGGAGAAAATAGCACTGATGATGTTACCTAGTATGGGTAATGAAAGATCTGCAAGAGAATTTACTTACATAATATATTTAAGGATATATGTGTAAACTCTTCTTTTCAGTATAGAAGTCCTTAAAGCAGCAACAATAGGAAAATAATTAACAAAATGTTACTTTCTAACAAGCTTTTTCTCATCAGAAACCTGCTTTAAATTTTAACATATGCAGCGATATATAGTAATTATTTCAGTTTATAGCAGACCTGGGCATTTTACACATCTGGTCCTTTGGCTGTCCCTGCTCAGCCCATGTGGATTGCTTTTATTTTGAAGGTGACTGCTTTTTGTTTCACTTTACGTAAGTGCATGCGTTCACAGCCCTACTGGTTCAGCCCTCCACAATAATTCCAGTTTCTGATGTGGCCCCTTGGGAAAAGTAACTGCTCACCCCTGGTTTATAGATTAGATTTTGACAAGTAATGAATTAATCCTTTTATCCTGGAATATACAAATATAATTCCTCCCCCCCCCCCCCCCCCGGCACTCAGGTAATGCATTCAAAAGTTGCCTTGCAGCGAAATGGCCAACAAATAAGTTTAATAAACAAATAATAAAAATAAACAAACAAATAAATAAAAAATAAAAAAATTAAGTGTTTTCTTGCCAAACTTTCCATCCTTTCTGGATTTCTAAGGAGTGGAGGTGGAGAGTAACACTTTGCCAGTCATGACAACATTGTGCAAATGATACAGCTTACGTGCTGCATCATTTGTATCATAAAACAACTGGTGCAAATAATTTGTTTTATTTGCATGATGATCTTGTGATGTATGTAATGTCATTGTGATTTCCACCAGATGCCTCTGCTGTGGCAATCATAGTGCTGGCAGGGATCCAATTCTTTCAGTCGGTTATGCTGTCATTTATGAGGGAAGAATAGAATTAGAATCACAATAGAACTTTATAAAAAATATATTTCAATTATTTTACAAGTTCCAGAATTGATTGCAAAGGGCTTAGATTGGTAAGGGCATAGAACCTTGTTGCTTTCCCAAACTGTAGATGGATAAATTATGACCTGCATTTATATTTCTGAATGTCTTTTTACAGTCTTCATCAACATGGAAAATTGTATTGCTGAAATTGCAAGTCAAATTGCCAAATGGCAGAGATGCAGTTTTTGCAGTTTATACACACACATTGCTTGATAGGTAGATAACTAGGTAGGTAGGTAGGTAGGTAGGTAGATGATAGCTAGATAGCTAGATGGATGGATGGATGGACGGACAGACAGACAGACGAGATAGGTAGGTAGGTAGGTAGGTAGGTAGGTAGGTAGGTAGGTAGATAAAACCAAATACAAAAAGTAGAACTATCTACCTCCTACCTGCTATTTGTAGTGCTATAGGTAAATGTCGTTCCAATCACTGGCATGGATTGTCAGAGAGACTGGATATTATGGAGATTATTTTTAGAAATGGGTTTAATACTCTTTGGAAAGAATCCTAGACATGTTCTTAATCATGTGTTCAGTGGTCTTTTGAAAGAGTAGTAGAACCATCTTAAAAAAAAAAAGACAGGAACTCCAATTAATTTAAATTGGGAAAAGAGCCAAATTCTGCAGCTCTTTGTATCTGATTCTGCCCCAAACGTCTGCATCCTAAAGTTTTTAATTTATTGATGTTGATGTTGCTTTGGAGTTTTGCGTGGCTGTACTCTCTGTTTTATTATTTAAGGGAATGCCATTCAATTCCTGCCAACACTATTTGGGGTACCTTCTGGATCATTTCCAGATGCTACCAGCCACAGCCACTTGCTGTCAATACTTCATCTTGCAGCATTTATCAATAACTCCTTCCTAATTCATCCCACATTGACTGACAAGAGTACCTACATAGTGGAGACAAAGACTAAAGCAAGACAAAGCTCTTTGTCTTGTCTCTTTGCACTTTGGAAAAAGAAGAGCAACTAAGATGATTAAAGGCCTGGAGACTAAAACATGAAGAATGTTTGCAGGATTTGATTTGAGTTTGGCTAGTCTAGAGAAAAGAAGGAGTAAGGGGGATATGATAGCAGTAATCCGGTATTTGAGAGGCTGCTACAAAGAGGACGGGGTCAGTTTATTTTCCAAAGCAAAAGTAGGCAGGACAAGAAACAATGGATGGAAACTAATCAAGGAGAGAAGTAATCTGGAATTACTTCCTAACAGTGACAACAATCAACCAGTGGAACAGCTTGCCTTCAAAAGTTATAGGGCAGTGATGGTGATTCTTTTAGACACCTAGTACCCAAACTACACATGCCCAAACTGAAAGGTGTGTGAACATGCATGAATGCGCAAATGTGCGCATGCATGGACATGCGCAAATGTGCGCATGAATGACAGTGTGCACTGACATGCGCACTCATGCACGGACATGCAAGAATGTGCAGCAGAGACCTGAAGACCAGCTGGATGGCGGGAGGCAGGGCATCCCAACACCGGCAGCACAGCAAGAGGTAAGATCTTTTTCTTTCGTGAGCTTCTGTTTCGTCGTTTGCAGGGAACAGAAGCTCACGAAAGAAACACCACGGAGATCTGACCTGGGGTGACGGCGCACGTGCCAGCTGAGAGGGCTCTGCATGCCACCTCTGGCACGTGTGCCATAGGTTCGCCATCACGGTTATAGGGGCTTCATCACTGGAGGTTTTTAAGAAGAGGCTGGACAGCCACTTGTCTGAAATGGTATAGGGTGGTGATGACGAACCTTTTCGGCACCGAGTGCCCAAACCAGAATGCCTGTGCATGTGCTCATGCCGGACCTCCGGAAACCCAAAGTGCAGCTGGCTGGCGTGCGCATGCCTGCTTAACAACACGGTTGTTAAGTGAATCTGGTTTCCCCATTGCCTTTGCTTGTCAGAAGGTTGCAAAAGGGGATCACATGACCCCAGGATACGGCAACCATCACAAATATGAACCAGTTGTCAAGCATCCAAATGTAAACCACGTGTTGGTTACCACCTTTAAAGCGCTCCATGGCATCGGACCTGGGTATTTGCGGGACCGCCTTCTGCCACCAATAGCCTCCCACCGGCCAGTGCGCTCCCACAGAGAGGGACTCCTCAGGGTGCCGTCAGCCAGCCAATGTCGGCTGGCGACCCCCAGGGGGAGGGCCTTCTCTGTGGCAGCACCTGCCCTCTGGAACGATTTGCCCACAGAGATTCGGAGGATATCAGATCTCCGGGTTTTTCGCCATGCCCTAAAAACTCTTCTGTTTCAGCAAGCAGGGCTGTCGTAACCCCTCCCCCTTTTCTGAGATATTAGATTTTAATTATAAAACGGGTTTTAATTGGTAGATTTTAAAATCTTTGGCCATAATATATAATTCTTTTATATTACTTTTAAATTTTGTATTGTATGTTTTTACTTGGCTGTGCACCGCCCTGAGTCCAGCAGGAGAAGGGCGGTATACAAATTGAATAAATAATAATAATAATCATGAGGATGCTGCAATGGTCATAAGTATGAAAAGCGGTCATTCAATGCCGTGGTAACTTCGAACGGTCACTAAATGAACTGTTGTTAAGTCGAGGACTACCTGTATCTATTAAATTTATTTATTTATTTATTTATTGGTTCGGAGACTCTCTGGAGACTCATGGCGGCTTACAATGCCTTAAGCAATAGCCTTCATACTTTTGTATATACCTGCTTAGTAGGGCTTTTGGAATGATGGAAAGGTGTGCTGCCAAGGATGAAGTCTTTGTGCAGCCTTCCCTCACCTTCTCTGGCAGCTCTGTGAGAGAGCAACAAGACAGAGACTGCCACTCACCTTCATCCTCTTCAGAAAGATATCAGGAGGTTGTGGACGGGCTGCTTTACGATACTCCTGGTTGAAGTCACTCCTGCATCTGCTTCTGTAGTTGCCATAGAAACCACTGGCGTGCTAAAGAAAGATAAGCAAGAGGGAGTCCCTAATTAGTAACTGGGCAATATGATCCCACCACGGATGCTCCAAACTTTCTTGGTTAGCTTGATACCATAAAACCGGGGGAAGTCACATTTTGTCTTTGACTACGAGAGAAAGAACTTAAAAGGATTTGTTATTACAAGTCAAGAGTTGCTCTTCAGACAGGGGCAGAGAACCAGGGGAAGAAATATTACAGGTGGTCCTCGACTTATGACAGGTGGCTTAGTGACTGTTTGAAGTTCCAGTAAACCCATCTGTGGGATATTTATGACCCAGATTCAAAATCCCAATGGTCTCTCTCTCTGCATTTCAGATTCTTGGCAGCCAGCCATATTTATGGCTGTTTGCAGCATCCCACAATCACATGAAGCATTGGTTATGCTTAATGACCACGATGTTCCCTTAATGACCGCTACAAAAACAGTCGTAAAATAGGGTTAATCATATGATGGATACATTTTTGCCACCATCACTTGGTAATGGGCAGTTATGACACGATGGGCAGGCTTCATTATGATCATAAGTCAAGGATTACCTGTATTTGAAGAAAGGCGGCTTCCCAAGTCAACCATTAAACCATTAAATTCAACCTGAATTTAATCTCCCTGTTTAGGATTCTCTCATGAATATTAGCTATTCTCCGTTGATGGCTGCTTGGTTCACAATAATGTCTTGGTTGAAAGGTTTAACAAAGGTTGGTTATAGCATATGCTACAAAGAGACACGGTGTTGAATCTCTTAATACATTTTAACGCAGCTATTTCACGGTGGAGTTCATCTTTGTGATTTCTTTGCTCAAGGGTCAGCACTTTAATTGGAGGTGCCAAATTTGAAAGATTTATTACTTAGAATAACAGGCCATATCCCTGTATTACAGTACAGGAACCAAGCTTGGCAGCAGACCTGAATACCTCTATATCTATTCTTCCTCTGTTCTAAAAACTTAATACCATATCCCACAACACTGTGGAATCACGCAACTGCAAGCTTTTGAATGTGGCATGTGCAATCTTCTGTTAGCATTACACTATAAATTGGACAAATGGGCTAATCCTTACGTAAAAGAACAGAGACAAAACGCAATATGACAAGATTATATTTGTTGGAAGAAATGTCCATCTGGGTTCAGTTCCAAGTGTGGAGAAAGACACTGGAAACATGGTGGCTGGTTGGAAAGATGGTTTTAATGGTGGACAGGACCACACGGTTTTGAGGTCCTGGGCAAAAAGGGAAGAGATGCTGAGAGTCCCTGGGTTTTATACCCTCTCTGGCTTTGAACTTCCTGGGGCACAGGAAGAGTATCCTGATTGGTTGCTTTCAGAGGTCATAGCTAGCTTTTTAGGTTGTCTGTGTGTTAAGCTTTGTTGAATCTTGCTGGGTGATGATGTAATGAAAGGGCTTTTATTTTTATTTTTTTATTAATCATATTTCTATGCCGCCCACTCTCCGAGGACTCTGGGCGGCTTATAACAATCAACAGTATACGAAATAGCATATTGCCCCCAACAATCTGGGTCCTCATTTTACCCACCTCGGAAGGATGGAAGGCTGAGTCAACCTTGAGCCGGTGAGATTTGATCTGCTGATCTACTGAACTAGCAGTCAGCTGAAGTAGCTGCAGTACTGCACTCTAACCACTGCAGCACCTCGGCTCAGTTGGGCAATTCCTACTATGGGTCTGCCTGAAGGAGGTAGATCTTTGTTATGTTGAATAGACTGGCCCAGGCCTTAATGGCCCATTGACAAAGGTGGGGAAGGGGAGCTGAGTTTCTACCTCCCTTTTAGGGGAAATATTCTGCCCTTTTAATATTTCCTAAGATATCTCATTTACCTAGGAGAGGGGTGGGTGCTAACTTCCTACATATTCAAAAATCAGTTCCTAGGAGAGTCCGTCACAGGCCCCAAGCAGGAAATTATTGAGCAAAGAATTTACAAAAACCAATTTCATAATGAGGCCCCTGAGCCAGAACTTTTAATTTTTAATTTTTTAAGTCACACTATAAATATTAATTGATCAAGGCAAGATATTATGCCTAACAACTCTTTTGTCTAAACATAATATTGTCTAAACAGCAATTGTCTAAACATAATATTCAGGCACTGTATCCTCTACCATTTAATTCTCCTACTTTCTCTCCACTCTAAACACGTCTGTACTTCTCTGTCTCAGAATAATGTTCTGTGCATCTGACCAAGTGTCTCAAAGGTGCTTTTTCAAAAGGCAATTGGACTGTTTTTTTCCTTGAGGAAGGAAAAAACGGCCCAGTTGCCTTTCGAAAAAGCACCTTTGAGACAACTATGACCTGGATGAATCTCCACAGACATCTGATCAAATGGATTAAAGTGCATATTAAATTAGCTTTTAAACTATTGCAAAACACCCTAAAGATTTTTTTTTTAGTTGAAAAGAGGGTTACTCTCTTACTGTCTAGACCAGTGATGGCTAACCTTTTTGTCATCGCATGCCAAAAGTGGGGGGAATGCAGGGGTGGATCACGTGCACGTGTGTTCACACCCATAATTCTATGCGTCCCAACCCCCTGCACATGCATGTGTGACCCCCCCCCATGCTCCCCCCACTTTTGGCACGCAAGAGCCTTTCTAGGAGTCTGGGGAGGGTGAAAAGGGCCTTCCCCACAACCCCTGGAGGCCCTCCGGAGGCCAGAAACCAGAAGGCCCAAAAATTAGCTGGCTGGAGTGAGCATGCACGCTGGAGCTAAGCTCGTGTGCTCAGCGATATGGCTCCGCGTGCCACAGGTGGCACACGTGCCATAGGTTCGCCATCATGGATCTAGACATTGCCACAGTTTCCAAACACTAGTGCAAGACTTAGAAGTTGCAAATGGTCAAGTGTAATAGAAAGTATGACATAATGTATAAGTAGCGTTAAGTGTGCTCTTCACTTAAAAAAATGTCCTGAGCCTGTTTTCTATTAACTTATGCTGTGATGGTCTATCTTACACTAATTTAAAAACCAAAAGGGGAAACAATTTTGCTTAAAGAAGTACTTGCAAAAACTATTTTGTACTATTAATTATTCAGAATATAACCCTTGTGTAATCTGGAGGGTAAACTGGCAGATTGTGCATTTTATGATCTTTAAGTGTTTCTTCAGATGTAATTATCTATATCGTAGATAAGTGACATTTATCTACATAGAAGTTTAACTTGCCTCTGCTTAAATAATAACTCTAATAACTCAAGCTCTTAGCAACATAATTCCCCGAACAAAAGCCGGGACAGCAATTTACTGTCGATCAGAATTAGAAAATAGAAGCTATTTCTGGTAAAGAGGAGAACCAAGATGCTTGTAATTATGGATAATAGGCCAAAAAGGATCTTGGATTATCAGACATGACATTAAATCCCAAAGCAATGTTTAGATTCTTGCCCTTAGATTTTCCAACTTATTTTAACTGACTTTACTAGATGTAAAAAAAATGTTTTTAAAAAGTGAATGACATGATATGTTGACTTCTGCACCTCTTTTGTGCCTGAGATTTTAGAACAGTCACATAGCAAAATCTGGTGGTTCTGTATTTGTGCTTCTGGAAAAGAATGGAATGAAATGAAAGAAGGAGACAAAGTTTTAGTTTCTCTGCACCATTTTCTCCGAGTCTCATTTTTGACATTTATAGACAGGTCTCAGGGCTACCGCTAAGTCACAGTTCCGTATTTCATCTAATATGGTAGTCTATATCATACAAACTGCCACCCAGGGTATGTTGTTATTAGAACGCATCCTTCAGCTTTTCTTGATTTATTCGTTTACCGAAGGAAGGGCTGAAAGAGGATAATTTGAATGTTTCCTTAAAATGTATTTCTAAATCAGGCAGAAGAAAAGACTGTTTATAATATTTATCAAGCATTGTGAAGGACATTTTCAGAAAAACATTAGGAAAATTCTTTACAGATGAACAGAATTTGGAAATGGGTTGCTTTCATTGAAGGTTTGCTACCGGTAGAACAGATCAAACTATCACAGTATGGGTCTTTTATAAGCATGCTGCTTCACGGCAGAATCTGGACCCAATGTAGAATAGCTATGATTTAAGAAGATTTTTCTGGAATTCAGAAATAATAATAATCGAACAACAGCAGCTGTCTATCCCAGGTCCCTGGGAAAGACTTGATAGATTGGTAAAAACGTCAAATGCAGTCTGAGCATCTGGCTGAATATGCAATGAGCCATAATAATAATATGTGGCAAAAGAAAGCAAAGATAGTTCCAATAGTTTCAGGTGCCTTGGGTGCAATTCCAAAACATCTGGAGTACTACTTGAACACCATCAGCCTTGAGAAAATCGCCATCAGTCAATTGCAAAAGGCAGCTTTATTTGAAACAGCTACATTCTGTGACGATACATTAACACCATCAAACAACAACATTTGCCTATACCAGCTCCTTGGAAAGGATTTAATAGGTGGATAAAAATGCTAAATCCAATCTAAACATCTGACTGACTGCAACTAATTAGTAAACTTGCAAGCTGCTCGACTCTCAACAACACAATGGAGGAAAAGTTAACACTTATTTGAGCACTACTGTATATTTGAGCCTAGATAGTATTATTTAAAATGCTATCAAATTCCAAATCTTAGCATTTTACTTTAGGATTCATTTTCTTTCTAGCAACTAGTCACCTTGTCATACAGTTAAAAATGTACCTTTGGAACACAAGTATAATATAATCAATATACTACTAAAACTCTTGCATCTGTAACCCTTAACTGGACAAACGGTGCATCATTATGCAAAACATTTTCAACACAGATAGCTCAAATGGGCTAAGGTACAAAATGGTGGGGCCTATGACTCCTGAGGGAATGAAGTTTGGGAAAGTTGTGGCTGCTTTAGTGCTGTCAGGCTACTGCTGCTTCAGTCAGCTGCAGTCAGCTGCAGTCTGGCAGGGCAGAGCGGGAAGGAGGGAAGGAGGAAAGAGGATGGAAGGGAATGAGGGAAGGGGGACAGAGTGATGGAGGGAGGGAAAAAGGAAGGAAAACGGAGGAAAAAGAAATATTTCTAATGCTCACTGGCAGCTTCCCACATAGAAACTCAATGAGGAAGCCAACAAGAAGTAAAAAAATAGTCCCATTAAATTTTTGCCCACCCGCAATCATTCTATTTCTCTGTTTAGATACAGAAATGTCTCTGAAATTATGACCCAACAGGTCACCGGTTGTCCAGTTGTTTCTAATGTCACATAGTCTGAAACATTACATCTTTCTTGCTCAAACCATGGTTGGCATCTTTGAAAGGTCACTGGGTTCACATACCTTTCTAATCACTTGAAAATTGCTTGTCAATTATTTTAGAAACCTTTGAACTGACAAGTGTCACAATACTAGGTAAGTTTCCTTCAAATCTTAGCAAAATAATGCAAGTTTAAGGACTACAAAACATTATTTTGAAATAAACAACAAAAGGGTGATTAGAACTTTGATTTTGGAAAGTTACAGAGGTGAGATGGATTTGAAATAAGATTTTGGAATTAGTTATAAGAATCCTTCCCATGGGAAATTTTTTTTCTTTTGAATTCTCTTTAAAAAACAGGATGAGACTTTGAAGGTTGGCTACTAGAGAGAACCAAAGGAACTAAAGATTACAATTAAAGGAGAAATTTGACTTGCAGGTACTTCTTGTTTAACGACTGGTTGCTTAGCACTATTAAAGTTACAATGGAGTCCCAAATGCCGCTTAGAATCCAGTTCTTGAGTTCTAATTACGGCAACTCTCCTCCCCTCATCACATGGCTGCATTTTGGGCATTTGGCAACTAGCTCACTAATATGACCACAATTTATTACATTTTTGGCAAGTTTCTAGTCTTTTATAAGTTTCTGACAAAAAACACCCATAGGAATTAATGGATTTGTTTAATGATCACTCTGTTCACTTAAGAAGTGCTGTGTTGCTTTAACTAATGCTACATTCATTTAATGACCATTTTATTCACTTTTTTTTTTTTTTTTTTTCCAAAGTTTTATTATTTTACATAGCAGGATCTGGACTAACAGGGGCATTAGTCTTCATGGTAAAAAAGAATAAAAGAAATTCAAGTTAACAGCGGATTCCCATGCCAATAGCCATAAATGTCCCAAACGTTCCACCACTCTGCATCATGGTTTTGCCAACGCCACCCATCAGTTCTCGTCCTCTCATGCCAAGCCTGACACAAGAAAACGTGCCAAATAGTGCACCTGCTGCCATGCCAACAGCAAAGCCCATCATGAAGCCCATTTTTACTCTGTCAAAACAACTGGGCTGGGACTGGCCATATGATCCCACTGTTACAGGCATCTCGACCCCTGAGAAGTCTCTCCAACGACGATCTTCTTACAGTTCGATCTGACCATTTTATTCACTTAATGGCCACCACAAAAAGTTGTAAATCGGGTCAGTTACTTGGGTGCTTTGACTTTCGACCATCATGACTGACAATGGAAATTCCAGGCTCCGATGATCTTAAATCAAGAATTCTCTACTAATACAGAATGAACACTGGACACACTAAAGTATATTTTTCAACAATGGACCTGGAAGTTAAATTTAAGGGTGTTTGTCTTTATAGTATACAGTCTATAGAGTGTACTCTAAAGACTGTGTTTGAAGACTGTGTTTAAAAGATGTTATGAAAGTTTTATATGACAAGACTGAGGCTGATCTCAAAGTAGATTTAAAAATAACAGGCTACAAGAATGACATGGGAAAAGATTGAACATGCAAAAGAAACAAGTTAATGTCTTAATAATTAAAATGGATATACTGTAGAAATAACAAACCAAGAGAGTGACCTGGATAATTTTCCATTAGATTTCCAAAATAGTCTTGTGGAATCATTGAAGAATTTTGTGAAAAGGAATAAAGAAAAAATTAAAAGAAATCAAGTTCTAGGACATTATTTGAAGTGACCAAGATTGTTAAAAGTAAGGAATATAAAATTAGTTTATCTGATCCATCTTAAAATAGATATATTTTAATAGATATATGCTGTTATGTCTGGTAACCCTTAATGGACTTTTGGTGATCAGGACTGAATGATGAGTCTTTAAGGATCTGTTTATAGATAGGAGTTGGGATAAGGGAAGAAGAAATCATTTGTTGTATGTTAAAAGAAGGTGATACATTACTAAAATTATTTGTAATTACAAAGAATGGAGAAGTCGTTTCTTTATGTATTTCTTTTCTATATTCTTTTTTCAGTATTTTTTATTTTTCTGTCTATTTTTTCAGGATTTTCTGGTTTTTTTCTCCTTTTTATTCCTTTTTAGTTTGCAGTGGTTTTTATTTTGTAATAATTATTTTTAAAATAAAATTACTATTAAAATGAAACATACCCTCCAAAAATTAAAAGTTAAGGGCTAAGTTGCTAGTATGGTAAAATAATTATGTAAGATCCATATTTGCCTGTTCTGTAACTCATCTTTCATTTCTTCCTTGGGACACACTACAGTAGCAATCTTCCTGCATGGCACTTACTTGGTGTGGTTCAGTTGCTCAAAGTCTTAAGAGGGAAAAGAATGGCAGCTCTAATGGAAAATAAAGGTTAAGAAATCAGAATCAAGAAAAAGAAATATCTAGTAGCCTTCTAAATGGTCAGATGAGAATTCCTAACTGTCTGATCATCCGAAGCATCGGCCGTTAACAGCCTGGACAATTGTTATAATTTAAAGAATGGAGGAGTGAGGTTTGGTTGAAGTTTGCAATACGGTAATATACTGTATATCAGTGAAGACAAGTAGACCATGTACAGTTATGGGGGAGGGCAATTGTCATTTTTATCATTGGCCTAAGTCGGCTCCCTGTTTTCTGCCTGAGATGAACGTGCTGTGGTTGCCAGGCAACAACAGGGCTTATTCCCTAATCATTTTCTTTTGAGGAAAGCAAAGAGGGGGCCAGCAGTGAGACTGTGGGGAGAGAGGCAACAGCAGAAATAGGGGAAAAAGAGATGTGAATTCATAGGATCCTAGCTCCAGATTGACCTAATACAGAGATGATTGTAAGGATTTGTATCAAACAAACCCTCATCATTTCTGTCCTCTTCAGCAGTGAAACAGCAGCCTAAAATCATCTCTTACCATCCCTCAATATAAACAAGGCTACCATTTAATTATCAGGGGGGAGAAGTGAAAGTGGGTCGCCCAACTGACCCCCATCTCTGCCATTCGGAACTGGGTTGATTTGTTGCAAGGCCAAATTAACCTCAACAGCCGAGTCGTGTCATCCCTAAGGCACTTTCGTGCCCTGGTTCAGTGACACTAATGTGCAAAGCTTTATCCCTGATACAGCAGGCCAAGATTCAATTCTCAACTGAAGAAACAATAACAAGTATGAAATATTCTCTTTAGCAACTTTTTCCCCCCTAAGGTTTCTTGAGGGGCGGGGAGCATCGATCATCATGGCAGGCAGGGCAAAGTTTGTAATTTTAAGAGTGTTGGTTTTTTTTTTTTAATATACCAAATCAATAAATCAAGTCCCTCTGGAGCTTAATACACTTAGTGAGCTGCCTTCTCTATGGGGCAGAAAAAGAAAGCATCATCCATTGGCTGTTGAATTTTGGACCCTGCAATTCTCTTAAGGATTGGAAACGGAGGCTGGTCAGATCCAGTCACAGCCTTTAACTCTAAGGCAAAGAGTTTCCAGATCAAAGGGAGATACTTGCAGATGCTTCTTTGCTGAATAGAATAGAATAGAATAGAATAGAATAGAATAGAATAGAATAGAATAGAATAGAATAGAATTCTTTATTGGCCAAGTGTGATTGGACACGCAAGGAATTTGTCTTTGATGTATATGCTTTCGGTGTACATAAGGAGAATAAAATATATTCATCAAGAATAAAAAGATACAACACTTAGTGATAGTCAAGGTTACTAATAGGTTATCAAATCGTACTAGGAAACTAATATGCTATCAAATCCTACTAGGAAACAAATGAAAACAATATAATTGAAAGATACAAGCAACATGCTTATAGTAATAAGTGGGAAGAGATCAGTGGTGGGTTTCAAATTTTTTTACTACCGGTTCTGTGGGTGTGGCTTGGTGGGCGTGGCATGGCTTAGTGCGTGTCGCTTGGTGGGCGTGGCAGGGGAAGGATACTGTAAAATCTCCATTCCCACCCCACTCCAGGGGAAGGATACTGTAAAATCCCCATTCCCTCCCCAATCCAGGGGAAAGTTACTGCAAAATCCCCATTTCCTCCCGATCAGCAGGGACTCGGGAGGCAGAGAATAGATAGGGGCGGGGCAAGTCAGAATGTTTGCTACCGGTTCTCCGAACTACTCAACATTTCCGCTACCGGTTCTCCAGAACTGGTCAGAACCTGCTGAAACCCACCTCTGGAAGAGATAGATACTAGTAAGGAAGAGAAGAATAATAGTAATACAGTCTTAGTAAATTATTTGACAGTGTTGTGGGAATTAGTTGTTAAGCAGAGTGATGGCATTCGGGAAAAAACACAAACCACACTTATCACAACGGTTGAGCTTACCCATGTCCCTACAATAGGACTTGGCATCCCCTCACAGTTTGAGGGGAGCCTCCTAAAAGCAGCCAGTCCCTTCTGCTTTTACAGTAGTCACCTGAAGCTGGCTGTGATGGGGACTAGAACCCTCCATGTTTATGTAGTTGCTAAGCAACCATTCTGTGAGGAAAGCAGTTCCAACAAGGCCATGACATTTAGTGGTGCCTAGGAGTCTTTTCATCCTGGAAGAACCTTATTACAGAATGCAAAAACTTCTGGTTACTAGTTCCTTGCCACAGGTGTGTGTGTGTGTTTGCACACAGGTGTGTGAGAATGGTGGTAGAATCACATGTGGGGTCTATAGTTTAGTTATAGTGATACTTTCTCAGAAATAAAAGAGAAATCTGAAAAGGGGACAAACCTGAAAAAGTTTCATAAGGACAAATTTCAATTGTTTATATTTATAAATTTTTTTGCATTGGAAAATTCAAGACCAAAACCAAGAAAAAACTTTACACGAATGCATATTCTAATAAATATATCTAAAATCAAACAGTAGGTGTAAAAGTTTTTTTTAAAAAAATCCATTTCCATATTTTTCCCAAGAATGTGAATTGGGCATTTGTATAGTAAGCATTGCAGGATCAGAATAAAAGTTAAACCAAGTTTTGAAAAATTAATAAAACTAAAAAGCAGTTTTCTTATCATAAAGGGCTGTCTTTTATAATAAAGGACATGGGGTCACTATATTTGTAATGCAAAAGAAATTTTTAAAAAATTGGCTTTGAGTTGGAAGAATACAAAATAGTCTAGGAAAATCAGAAATGTTTATGAACAAGTTGCCAATCCCAGTTTACTAGAATAAAGTAGTCTAACAGTAGTTTAACTGTTTCTTAAAGTGTGGTCTGAAAGACCCTCTCAGGAGTTGCCAAAATTTGCCAGATAGTGAAAATATTTGCAAAAATATAAAACAATGTCACTCTTCTTGTTATTTTTTAAAAAGGATTCTTAATGAAAATATTTTGTTAATACCTAATGACATGATGACGAACCTATGGCACGGGTGCCACAGGTGGCACGTGGAGCCATATCGGTGGGCACGCGAGCTCAGCTCCGGCACACATGCGCCACCCAGCTGATTTTCAGGCCTTCTGGGCCCACCAGAAGTCAGGAAACACACTGTTTTCGGCCTCCAGAGGGCCTCTGGGGGGGTGGGGAAGGCCGTTTTGCCCTCCCCAGGCTCCTAGAAAGGCTCTGGAGCCTGAGGAGAGCAAAAAATGGGCCTACCGGACCGACCGTGCCATCTCATGCCAAAAGCGGGGGGAGCATGGGGAGGCAGGCGCATAGAATTATGGATGTGGGCACGCATGCGTGTGACCCCACCGCGCTCCCCCGCTTTTGGCACACGATGGCAAAAAGGTTAGCCATCACTGACCTAATGCATTATTATTTACATGTTTCAATAAATGAGTATGCAGAAGCAGATGCATATTTTAATCTTTAATACAGTATATTTCAATAAATATAATTCATACAACAAAAACTCATTGGGGATCCTCTGTAATTTTTAAAAGTAGGAAGTGGTTTAGTCCTAAGAACTAAGAAACACTGGACCAATTTAATCCTACAGATTTAACAGGTTTCATTTAATAAAAAAATTATTCCGTAAGTTTTATTTATGATGACATTAAGTCTTTATCAATGACTGCATCTACCTTCTGTAGATCAAATTATTTTTTTCTAAAAAGAGCAACCAGGACCATTTCTACAGTAAAATTTGCTTTTGACAAACAATATGGAGAGTAAGATTTAACAGTGTTTTTGGAATATTCCTGTGTTTTTGGAATATTAAAATGGAGCAGGATGCATCTGTTCTTAAATTGTTATAGTTATTAAGGGTAGCAAGTTGGACATTCTAAATTGGATCTAAATGTGCTTGTCAAGTATTCATCTTTCTGGCTATGCCTTGATATTGATGTTTCTTCTTGCTTAAAATTACAATCTCACTTTGAAAGATGAACACATTCACGGGCATATATAGAAATGGCTACTTATTACTTACATGTTCATAAATTTAGATTTGTACTTTGATCTATTACTGAGATGTGAAGTTCAGTAGCATTATGCATAGTAAAATGTTGTTCTGAAATCTCAAGGGCTGAGAGTCACAATCTTGCTAAAGGACAAAATTGAAGAATGTTAAACAAGTTCAGGAAACCATATTCAGGACAGGACAGGACAGGACAAGACAAGACAAGACAAGACGACTTGGAAGAGACCTTGGAGGGCTTCTAGTCCAATCCCCTGCTCAGACAGGAAACCCTATATCATTTTAGACAAATAGTTGTCCAATCTCTTCTTAAAAACTTCCAGTGTTAGAGCATTCACAATTTCTGGAGACAGGTTGTTCCACTGATTAATTGTTCTAACTGCCAAGAAATTTCTTCTTAGTTCTAGGTTGTTTCTCTCCTTGATTAGTTTCCATCCATTGTTTTGTGTCCTGTTCTCAGGTGCTTTGGAAAATAGCTTGACTCCCTCTTCTTTGTGGCAACCTCTGAGATATTGGAACACTTCTTGCTAGAAGAATCATGCTGAGTGAGCCACGCAAGTCTTTTGAGATGGACGGCTCTGTGATTTTTCTCATAGTTTTATATGCATTAATTTAACTAAAATAAATTGATTTTACATCTTTATAACTTCCTGCAGCACCTTAGTTTTTGAAATACATCTTCTATCCCACAGCTATGCTCATTATGGTGATCCCCGAGGGGAATCAATTCAGAGGGAAATAGTCTCTAATGAAATTTTTATACCTTCAAGAACTTCACAGCCAGTGTCTGACAGTAGCCCTAAGCTCTGAATTTTGGAGGAGAAAGAAAGGAAACTGTGATGATGCATTAACAATCATAAATGTCAATAGAGACTTTTTTCTTCTTCAATATTTTAATGTTGGTATATAATCCCTTTAAACCAAACTTTTACCGCATCCCACAGAAACAACTTACAATCTTAAGAAAGTTCAATCTCCACAACATCATCTGAAGCTGGATATTTTCTGCATAATAGCAGAAAATGACAAGACAGACCAATGCCAAATTTAACTGAAACTATAAAGCACAAAGCACTTTGTAGGATTTTTGTGGAGATTATGACAACAAAAAAGAAAATTTTCATAGAAATAGACACGTTAGAAAAACAAAAGCATTTATGCAGTGTAGGTGGGATGCACACATAACAGATTATGATTCATTAAATAAATTACAATGCCTAATTTACATATAATGTTATACCACAGTGTCTGAGTTTACATGTACAATTTTGTATATAAAGCCACTGCTATATTATAGCTTTATGCACTGCATAAATTTAGTCATAAACTATGTAGTTACACACTACAAAGTAGTATGATTCAGACATCTTGTGCAGATTTTAAACATTGAGAATCTAAATCTTATAAAATATATTCATTTCTGGTTTTCTTGGTTGCAAATAAAAAATTAATTATGTCCAAGCCAAAAAACAATTTTTTTGCAGCGTTGTTATTATTAGTCTGGGGCAAGAAGATACAACTCTCCCAAGTGTCTTACTTACATAGCTTGTGTCTGAATGTATTTGGGTACATTTTAGGGTTCATACATTTTAATATACAAAGCATAATGGTTGACTTCTTTATTGGAATAAGCCATAATAAGGTTCATTTGATTTTGGCCTATGAAATATGTGAATCTCATCTGTAACTTTTTTTACTATGTAAACTATTTCTTGTTAGTTTGATGTAGTGCTTAATGCATCAGGCTACAGCCTGGGAGACCATGAGTTCCAGTCCCACCTTAGGCACAAAGCCAGCTAAGTGATCTTGGGCTAGTCACTTTCTCTGAGCCCCAGGAAGGAGGCAATGGCAAACAACTTCTGAAACACCTTGCCAAGAAAATTTCAAGGACTTGTCCAAGCAGTCTCTAGGAATGAGATACAATTAAATAGAAGGGGGAAAAAATACAATTTCCTTGTTTGAACTGAATTTTCTTTCACTTTCAGGAATATATTTTCTAATATTTGGGAGGAGAGACTGAAATAATTATTAGTTTTTTCTAATATTAATTGCCACAAAACTAAATTCAGCAAGTCATACTATTTGTGAACTAGATTTATGTAAGGGTGAAAGTTCTGATTTTTTGTTCTTAAATATTTCAATACATAGGTTTTTACATTTAAGACATAGAAATGAACTTCTAGGTGCAGACTGATTTATCTCTGAAGCAAAATCAGGAAAGGTAACATTAGGTCTCACATTAATTAATATCTCCTCTTCTGAACTATACTTTTAGTTTCTTTTTAACTACCATATACAGGGCATCCATACAAAACAACCTTCATATCATATTTTCACATGTAAATAATATATTAATTTGTATTTAGATTACTTAAAATGGAATACTGTATAAAGCTTTTTGTATGGAGAAGGTGTAGTACACAAAAATGGAACAGATCAATTTTCTTTTGTGCCTAATTAATATACGAAATATGTTTTTTGTGTAATACGTAAACATTATTAAACTACTAAAGTATAAAGGGAATACATGCTGTTCAGGTTATGCTATATATAGTATTCATGAAATTACTATATGCAAAAAAACTAGTGTTGAGTAATGTTAGTTACAAAGTTTTAAAGAAGATGACATAAAAATTTATAATTGTGAATAAAAAAAGGAAATATTACTCCCTCTGCTTTTTCAGTTCTTTAGCAGAATATTGAAACAATTAATAGTTAATAAGTCATTACATCTGTATAACCAAGGCTGAAATCTTCCCTCATGGATTATTTACCTATCTCTTATGATGGGAAAAATTCACCAACCATAATTGCTCGATAAGTAAAATCCCCATGGTATTTATACATTATAAATACTAACATTTCTGATAGGAGATAAATACAAAATATCATAGTATCAGATGATAAAGAAAATAGCCGATAAATTATGAACTACAGATGGCAAGTGATTGTAATCAAACATCCTAAGATTGCAGTTCTAAACATACCAATAAGCCATTTTATCATAATTATGGAAATTGAATTGCTATTACGTTTGAATCAAGCTATAAAGCAGCACACATTTATAAATGTGTATATTTTAGATACATTTTAGACACTGCATATCAAAACTTTTAATTGACTTTGAAAATTATTATTTTTTTTCACTAAGTGAAAAGAAATTATACAAAGAGAACTAAGGACTCCCTATACTACAGTCTGTATCTGAATGGCTGGATATTGTTTGGGAGAAATTCACAGGGGAATTTCAATGAGAATGAATGACCTTCTCTGATACATTATGGGAAAAAATTGTTTCCTCTATTTCAGGCTTAAAGTTGCCAAGGTTGGAGACCCCTGCTCTATTTTATAACTTTTATATAGAAATCGGGTTTGTAATATCTGCTTTAATGAATGTTACAATATTGTACATCAATATAGGACCTATTTTCCTTTTTTAATCCTTTAAACTCTTGAATGAAATGGGATTTTTTTTGTCTTGATTTTGTTCTGTGTGGAATGAATTGAGGTTATTAAATAGCAAGTATAAAGTTCTTCAATAGAAAGTCTTCAGGATCAAAATCCAGCTCAAAGCTTCTGCCCTTTTGAAGTATCAGGGGCTGTCTGCTGTCTAAATTAAATGTCTTTGTTCTGCCATTGTTAAAAGATCTGCTGCAAAGCACTTTATACCGCATTATGTAAAAAGTATGAAGGCTAGGATTAATGTCATGACTCATTAGGAACCCAGTCAAGCAATCCTATCCCCTAAACAGAAAATCCCTACACTTTAATGAAGGTTAATAAAGGGTTTATTAACACAGAGATCTTGTTTTCAACCAATCCCCAAAACGTAGGATGGTTCGCCAACACTGGCTTAGAATTTAGAATAACAGAGCTGGAAGGGACCTTAGAGGTCTTCTAACCCAACCCCAAGCTCAAGCAGGAGACCCTATACCAGGGGTGTCAAACTCAAGGCCTGGGGGTTGGATGTGGCCCATAGGGCTGCCCTGGAAATAGCAAAGGACCGGCCTGTGGTGCCTCTCCCAGCGAAAATGGAGCTAGGGAGGACCACGTGCAGCTCTCCTGAGCTTCGTTTTCGCTGGCAGAGGGTTGCAGGAGGCCATTGCAGGTGAAAACGGAGCTTGGGAACCCGTTTTTGCTGGCAGAGTGCTTGGGCCACCACAGGTGCTCCTAATACGAGTGGTCGAGCTGGCCATGCCCCCTGGCCATGCCCCCTGCCCTCCCCAAGGTTAAAAAACCCTGATGCGGCTGTCAATGAAATAGAGTTTGACTGCCTGTCCTATACCATTCTGAGCAAATGGCTGCTCAATCTTGACTTGAAAACTCCCAGCGATGGAACACTCACAACTCCTGGAGGTAAGCTGTTCCACTGATTAATTGTTGGTAAAACTGATTAATTAACCGGTAATGCCTACACTACAGCAGATTTTTCCCTGATTCTTATACCAAATAATATATTGTGAATGGAAGAAAAACCATAGAGTGAAGTTTGAATGGAGCTAGAAATGAAGATTTTATGCTCCATTAAAGAGTCCTCCCCCATGCCCCCCCCCATTCTACTTTTAAAATATGGCATACATTAAAAACTGTTGCTGAAGTGAATAGAAAATGCCAAACTCTGATCACCACTCTTTTCAGACAAATTGGATATAACTTTGTAGCCTATCACAATTCCAGCATATCTAAAACCCAAGGAGGGACCACATTCAGCATACCTCTGCCAAGATAAGAGATGATTCTTGCAGGATGTCTAATGAAGGAAAGTGCAATGATTTATTTATATAAGCAGCTGAGGCATTTTGAGTGCAACAGAGCAAGCGTCTCTTCTTATCTCCTAATAGACTTTGTCCTTTTTGTGAATCCTGCCCAATACAATTCAATTCAACTGAATCCAATCCAATCCAATTCGATGTTATGATCTCCCAGTCCATCAGACAGCTTACAAAGTAAAAGAAACTAGGTTTCAAAAACAGTTTAAAAAACACAAAACAGGCAGCCAGAATAAAACAATCAGAACAAATAAGCAGTACAATTATGACAGGGACCTCACAAATATATTTATTTGGTAATATATTTTTTTGGTAATTCACCTCATGGATGGAATAGTTGTCTTTCTAGTCTTATTCCGATGTCCTACAAATGTATACCATTGCTAGGCCACCATTCCTGGCTTGATATTTGATGATGTGTTGGCTGAAGGAGATGGGAGTTGCAGTCCAACTCTGGGCAATCTGATTGTGGAGTTTGCTATATTTTATATTAGTATTATCAGTATCAATTTTATACCATTCTTTGTCAAGTTAATACAAATAGCAGGTGGGCTTTAATGAGTTTTTATTATATAGTGTATGGGGCTTATTGTTTTATATTTATTTTCTATACAGTGTTTTTATTGTTTGTAAGCCACCCAGAGTTGCTCTGAGCAAGTGGGCAGCTATATAAATTTTCTAAATAAATAAATAGTGGATTTTTTTTAAAAAATGTAATCTTTCTCCTGCAGTCACCTATGTTTGAATTGGGCCACTATAATAATTTGTTTAATAAATAATAACAAATCACCTTTTATCCTACACTTTTTCCTCTTCCCCTTCTCATCTCTTACTTTCCTATTGTTTTCTTTCTACTTTGCATTACTGTATTTTATATTTTGATCAACTAATAAAAAAACTGAAAATCAACAATAAATAATAATAAAACAGAGGAAAGAGAAAAACAGCTTCTGAGGCAGGAGAAATATGGGGGGAGGGGGGGGGAGAGAAAATGCCAGCTCATCCCTGAACGCCCCTTCTCACCTCTGAGAAAGATAACAATAAAAAGTCTGCCATTTCCTGGGTGGAAGAAAGTATTAATTCCTATTTCACCCACGAGATTTTTTTTTTCTTCGAAGGAAGGAAGGAAGGAAGGAAGAAAAAAAGAAAGAGAGAGGGAGGGAGGGAGGGGCAGAGGGAGGGAGAAGGAAGAAAGAAAGAGAAAGAGAGAAAAAAAGAAAGAGAAAGAAAGGGAG
>WNWU01000011.1:3719605-3753930 GCA_012654045.1 Ptyas mucosa | reverse complement strand
AAAGAAAGAAAGAAAGAAAGAAAGAAAGAAAGAAAGAAAGAAAGAAAGAAAGAAAGACTGTCTGACTCCCAGAAGGGGTAGGTTTGGCGATTCCTGCAAAGCGCCACATTAAAGTTCGCGGCGCGCGCGGCTCCCGTGGATGATCTTGCGAAGGGAAAAGCGGCGAACACGCGAATTCCCACGCCTGGCCGGGGGACACGTGATGATTGCCTTCAGACGGCCTTTGTGCCCGTATTGTCACATTGTCTCTACCGTGTCGCGTTAAGTTCTCTTTCGCCCGAGAAACAGAGCTGAATTGCCACACTCCTACGGTAGAACCAGTAAGAGTAATGGACGTATTGTGGTAAGAAAGATAGGAAGCCATTTCCTCAGTGGTTGAAAAAACTAACTTATCACGTGTTCCTCACTTGTCTCCCTTCTCCTCTAGGTCCTCTGTAGAGAAAAATACGTACGGGACTGTACACGTTTATGAAACAGAGTGTGTCATAAGCTGTTTGCTGCATCGTTATTATTATTATTTTTATTAATAGGAGTATCCTTTTGAAAACGGTTCTTTTAAAGTTATTGCTTGTGTGCTTCGTTGAATTCAGAGTAAGATACGATGACTCTGGATGGCCAGGGGTTGGACTAGAAGACCTCCAAGGTCCCTCCCAACTCTGTTATTCTATTTCTATTCCCACATTTTCTGTTAGACTTCTGTGCTTTTAACAGATGGCATTGCCTAGATACAAGTTGGCAATGCATTATTAGACAGTAAAGTTGTGGGCATTATATTGATTTTGATTTAAAAGTGAAAAAGGTATTTGAGGTTTGGGATTTATTCTAACCACTCTGAATTAAGATCCTGGGTGTGACACAAGCACAGCCTGAAATTTCTCTGCTTTATGCATTTTTTTTTAAAGTTTCAGAAATAACTCAGTTACTGAATATGTGATTGACTTTTCACACATTTAAAACGCTCTATAAAGCTTCTAAAAGTTATTTTAATCCATCCTTTTATTATCAATCTCAAGATAATAGATTTGAGAAAGCACCTGTGACAACATGTAGTTCATCGTGGAATTGAGACTATCTGGAAACCTGTCCATAGTGCCTTTCTGCACAATATTTTTATGCAGTCTATGTGTCATTTGTCATTTGTTCTAGGGACAGGCAGACTTCAGGGTTTTATAGGATTTATCTTCCTCTCTTTTATTTTTTGCCACGCTGCCAAGACCCAGTAATTAAAACCAAATGCAAGGGAAAGTATGAATTAGAGTGTGAATTGAGAATATGAATTAAAAATAAGAGTATGAATAGAAGAATTATGAGTCTAGCCTAGGAATTTTTTGAAGGTGTATTTGCACTATTGTATGTGGAAGTTGCAATCACTGCATGCAATTTTCCACTCCAAAAATAATAAACCTGCTTAATGTCATAACTATAATTTGTTATACATTAACTATGAGAAATCTTGATAGCTTTCTATGTAGCATCCTTTTTTTCTTTAGTGCATTTTTTTGACTACTTTTCACTTCCAGCTGAACTTGCTAATGGAATGATAGGAAGCTAAATGCGTCAGTTCTTGTGCTCATTTTCAGTGCTGAGTGCCATTACGACAATCCTTGCATTATTTTTACTTTTAAGAGGCAATATGGCAGATTGTCGCTGTTACAGATACTCTAAAAGAGCTGGATTTGACAAGAAAGTGTAGATATTGTTCCAAGCATTCAAGATAAAAAAAAATCCCAGCATTTAGGGATGCTGTTTCTGAGTGCATGCTATTGCAATCTGTAGCATTTTTTTCCTGAACGTCTGTGAATCAGAAATGCTATCCTGCATGTAATCTCCTTTGGGCAAGTGATCATCCCTCAGCATCATCTCCCTTGGATTATTTTGATGTTAAATATAATTGACTTTCTACTGACGCTCAGATACAAATGTAAATAATAACTTGTATGATAATGCCAGGCAGCATCTTACATAAACTACTAGCAGCTATCACTGTTAAAGAGAATTTAATAGTTTCAATCTCCTGGGCCAGATTAACTACATTCTGTGATACAGTACAAACTTAATAATAGTCTCGCTAAAACTTTGTTTTTTTTCCTTTCAAGAATTTTTTGAGAAGTGGAGGAAACAAAATATTCTCTCTCTATTTAAAAAAGGGAGAAAGGGACAATCTGGGGATTTGCAGACTAATCAATCTGACATGTCTGAAAAAATTATAGTACAGACTCAAAAGAGAGATCTATACGCAGCTTGAAAACAGTGCAGTAATTGTCCACAACCTAGATATGGATGAAACACTGAAATTTAGAAAATTGCACAGAATAACTTCTCAGACAACATAAAGAAGAATCTTGCTATGATATACTTGTAAAATTTACATATTTCAAGACAAAATAGGCAATACTGGAATTTAAAACCTGAAAATATAATTAATTTTTAAATCAAATGTAGCTCCAGGCATACTCAAAAAAAGGAAAAATATGAGCTTTTATTATTGTCTAGTGGTTAAGGTACTGGTCTATAAACCAGGAGACTCTGAGTGCTAGGCCTCCCTCAGGCATGGAAGCCATCAAGGTTACTCTGGGCCAGTCACTCTCTTTCATCCAATTTACGTGACAGGATTATTGTGGGGAAAATAGGAGAAGGAAAGAGTTAATTATGCTTGCCACCTTGAGTTATTTATAGAAATAATAATGGGAGGATATAAAGAAATATCTTCTGCTACTAGTTAGACTACTTCATTTTAAATAGAGTCTTTATGGATGCTGGCAAAATGTTTGTGAACTGCACTGAATAGGTCACAATTCTATCCCTTATTTATATTATGGAAATACAAACAACCTAGGAAGAGAGTTTATTTATTATTCTTCAGTTCATAAAATGTACCCAATAATATATATCAGTAGGATTTTTAATTCATTGTTAACTAACCTTATAGATGTAAAATTGGAAGCTCCTACCATGCATGTTATAATCCAATAATTTTAAGACTAAATACAGAAATTTCTAAATTGAAAAAAGGAGATTAATGAACTTTTATTATCACAAGAGGTTATTAGATTGAAGTACCGGTATCATCAGGAACTGAAGAGTTTATATCAGTTTAAACCTTTAATGTTTTCTTTACCCATAGGATGGAATGCCAACAAATAAATAAAGAAATGAGAAACAGTATAGGATACATTGCTGAATGAACAGAAACAATTAGAAAACCAATTTTAGATTTAGTACAAAGGATAAAAGCAATCAATAAAATTGATTGCTTGTTAATGCAAGTAAACAAGACTTACAGGAAACTGAATTTATTAAGCTGAAATATTTTTAGAAAGGCAACCTCAAAGTAAATTGTTGGCCTAGTAAATGCATAAGGAAAAAAAATGAACTATTATTTCTATTTCGATAGAACCAAGTATATTTCTACATATGATCAAAGAAACGATGAAACAATTTATTAATTATTATCCCAGATTTGATAATAAACAGACATTTGATCTAGACATATTGAAGTATATTAAATCAAACCTTACAAAATTTAGAAGACAACAAAAATAAGTCTTCATTCATTCATTCATTCATTCAATTTCCTTAATGTATAAATGAAAAGAAAACTAAAGCAATAAATATCAACTAAAGAAATAGAAATTAATGGAAAGCTACAGGATGATACTTAGGTTGGTAATAATACTTGTAAAAAATACTGGAATAATAATTGGTTTTCAACTGAATAACAGACAACAAAGTGTGATATATATCACTATCACACATATATATATATGGCTGCAAAAAAACACAAATTCGGTTTTGCCTCAACAGAAGTTATTTATTCTCTATTGCTCCAAAATACAAGACCTGGAATAATGGATTCAGGTTACAAGTCAGCAGATTCTGATTGAATATTAGAAGAAATTTCCTAATACTGTAATGACAGGATAACTAATTATGCAGAGAAGTACTGTACACCCCTTAACTGAATGTATTCAAGGCAATTCTGTTGAACTTTGAAATCATTGATTTCTGCACAGGCTTGGACACATTAGATTAAGAACCTCCTTTTAAACATATGCTTTTGTGATAGACATAGAAAGATGAATATAGCATTTATAACAAGCCTCACATATTTCTCTTATCTTTCTTGTAACAGACAAGCCTAAAAGATGAATCTGAATCTTTGGAACACCAAAGATATATTTATGACTCCAACAAAAATGGGGTAAGAAGTTTATTGCTGCCGTAGTTACTGATTTCTATTACTTTGTAATGTTCAATATCATGACTTTCAAACCATGTCTTTTTAAGTTGAAAGCAAGATGTGGTCAGTAATACTCACAATTTATTCAGGGTGGACCTTATGTCAAATTCTTGTTAAAAGTAATCTTAAGTGGAGGAGAATAGGACTGGATAGACTGCAGGGGTGTCAAACTGGCGGCATGTGGGCTGGATGCGTCACGCACAGGCCATGCTCATCCCAGCTCCGTGAAGGGAAAAAACATTGTGAAACATCACATAACAGCAACATGACACCAATGTGTTTGACACCCATGGAATAGAGTTCATACATATAGCCCATTTCTACAAATTAAACTGATTTCACTGTAATGCCCTGATTGAATCTTTGAGACAATGCATGCAATACATTGTAGTTTAAGATTTGGACAAATTGTTGCTCTCTTTTTTTTTCTTCAGTTTTAAAAAGTTTTATTTCAAATTGTTGCTCTCTTAAGTAGTTCACTCACTTGACTAATATAATGACTAAGGTTCACTCGAACAATTAGAATTGGTTTAAAAGATCGGCCTAAAGCAGAGGTGTCAAACTCAATTTCATTGAGCGGCGAATCAGGACTGTGATTGACCTCGTTGGGGGGCTGGCCAGGCGTGGCCAACTGGGTAGCTGTGGCCATCTTGACGCCACTCTGTGGGCGTGGCCGAGTGGGTGGGCGTGGCCATCTTGATGCCACTCCCCAAACTGATGGCATGTTTCCTCTTTGCATTGTGTAGACCGGGCCGTAGCAACGCGGATAGACTGGGCCAAAGCAATGGGGGCTGGCCCCTTTCATTTTCCAGGATGGCCCCACAGGCCAGATCTAACCACATCGTGGGCCGATCCGGCCCATGGGCCTTAAATTTGACACCCCTGGCCTAAAGTCTATCTAATCTAGCTTCCTGTTTCTGACAAAAGATAGTTGGATGC
The DNA here is from genome assembly GCA_012654045.1 of Ptyas mucosa. NCBI lineage: Eukaryota > Metazoa > Chordata > Lepidosauria > Squamata > Colubridae > Ptyas > Ptyas mucosa. The sequence continues at coordinate 3,748,751 of WNWU01000011.1, read as the reverse complement.
CTACCCATAACCAGAGAACTGAAGTAATAGGCATTTTTATTTTCCATAGTTCATATTGATAGGAATCTGGTACAGTACTCTTTATTTGACAGTTCTGTTTAGGTGCTTGCAATGACTAGTATTTCCAAAAAATATACATGTATCTATTTGGGACTAAAGGAATTTCAAATCAGGAAAGTTACTGCTTAGTCATCCATGAATATGTCAGTAGAGTTGCTTAAATGCTATTTATTTTATAAATGTTACATATTTTAAACATTCTTAAATGCATATTTAATTGCTTTGAAATTTTTGTTTTGTTCTGTTAACTGCCTTGGGCACTACTTTTGGCTGGAAAGGCACAGTGGAGAATTAAATAGATACATAAGCTTTTCTCTGATATTACACTCAAGAGAACAGTAGTTTGTTCATGTTCTGTTACTGTTTTCATGAGATCTGAATAATTCCCAGTGATCAAAACAGCATACTATCCTTGCTTTTGGAATAGGAAATCATAGTGAATTTACATCAAAAGCATTTCTTTGGTTTATTTTCAAATTTAAAAACAAAGGATACAACACATGATGATGTATTTTGAAGCCAATAGGTTTATAAATTAATGAAATCTGTAATATGAATTTATAGAGTTGATGCTGCTAGTATTTCTTGTGATGTACAGATATATCCACTACATTTGAGAGAAAATATAGTTTGCTTTCTGCAAGTATCAGCCTTCTTCAGATTGGAATATTGGTCTGATGTTTACTGGAGGAGAAATATTAAAATATGCATAAGTTATTGTTTGACTGCCAGATTAAATTTCTGGAGGCTTTGTAAGCATTTTATTGCTGTGATTTCTCTTGTGCTTTTTTATAGTACAGAATTTATTATGTGAAAAGGCCTCTTCAGTGTTTATGAAGACCGCAGTGAAATGAATAATGATGCTCAAAATATAATTTACTCATTATACATCGGTATAGGATATTTTACACGCTTATGAGCTTGGGTATGAGTTTCTGATTAGACTTTATTTCTTTATCAAATCACATTGAAATAGATCTTGCATCTAAGTAGTAGCAAGAACAGACATATTTTTCCCTGCAGATTAACCAGAACAAAATAATGGCAGAGGATTTTTTTAAAAGACATGACAGACAAGGAGAGAAAGAAAATAGAACATCCTATAATCAGAATAATCAGTATGCTAATTGCAATGCAGTTAAGTGAGGAATGGGGCCAACCAATCACATGCTATCATATTAGTAAAACTTGTGAAAATCTACCAATGTAGGTACCCAAATCCCTGCCCTCTTGCTTTTCTGTGATGATGGTAAAAGGAGAAAATTAAAGCAAGAAAATAATTATAAGCAATGCAAAGAAGGCAAATTAATAGAATTTGTAAAGCAGAAGGTGTTAACATGGAAATAATGCAATTAATATTTCTGACATGATTTCTATTGAAATAATCACATGCTGCTTGATAGTGTTATGATTTAGGATTAGGAGTTTGGATTTTTTTAAATAAAGCTCTGGTGTTAGGTTTATCAGATTCATATCCAAATCACTTCCAGTATTACAGTTTTTCCTCAGTGCGCATAAGGAGCACATTAGCTCAAGAAAACTCATAAAGAAAATCTCAAAGGGAGGAAAGGATTATCCTTTTTGAAGATAGCACTGAAGTTCTTTCTTTAGGAATGTGAGATACATTTGATTTTCCAACTAATGATACAGAGTCCTGGAGAAATAAAAGATTTAGAATGGCTACTCTTTTTGGTGTTGATCATCTCGTGCCAGCTTAATTTTGATGCCTTTATGTAGCTTGCATATTTTCCAGGAAGTTATAGTGAATTGTAGCAGCCGAGTTAAAATATCTGAATTGTTTGTGCTTGTTGAACCAGGCAGCAGTGTGACACAGTATATTCAGTTTTGGATGTACAGTTCAGATTTTGTCGCAGTGTGTACCATGGATAAATCTATCTGACGGCAAAGATTAACCTCTCATAGACATGCTGACACAATCCGTTTCAGGGCTGGGAAACTGTCCAGAGGATGCAAATGTAAAAAGAAAAAAATTAAATTAAAAATGGGCAGAGATTATAATGTTTGAGCTGTTGGTGAGGCCAGGCCAAGCATATGCCTTCTCTACAAGCAAATTTCCCCTATCCTTACACCCAAGGAAAAAACCTTTTTTTAAAAGGTTTAATTAATTAATTAATTAAACCTTAATTAATTAATTAAGTAAATTAATTAAGTAAATAATATATTTTAATATTTGGATGTGTTTTTTTTACAAGGAGAGAATTTGGCCCTAGTTTTGAGCTAAATGCATAATCTGAGGCATCAGATTGTCTACATATTCTGAATGCTAAATACTTTATTTATTTATTTGTTTGTTTGTTTGTTTATTAAATTTATGTGCTGCCCATCGCACATTACATTACACATTTTAAAATAAATAATAAATAAATAAAAACAATAATAAATACTGTTAAAAATCGGGAAGTAATGGAACACGGAGCACGCAGAAAAAGGTGGGGTCTTTCCTAATCCAATAGCTATCTTCAGAGTGGTGTGCCTCCATTGGTGCCCCAGGCCAGCTGGCAGATCCGGGTCTTACAGAAGGGTAGGTGTGGATCTCACCTTGGTGGGTACAGTGTTCCAAAGGGCAGGAGTCTTGGCAGAATAGACTTCTCCTGGACCCCATCAGCCGAAAATCCTTGACTGACGGGGTTCGCAGCATGCCCCCTCTGCCAGGATGGATGGGGAGAGCCAATCCTATTAGGATAAGACAATAACTAAACATCAAGCCTTGATACAGCAAAGTAACCCCAAATCATAACATTTCCACTACCATGCTGTACAGTTGACATCAGGTTCTTGAGGTGAAATACTGTCTTTGGTTTTCACCAAACGTGTCTTCTGGTCCTGTGGCCAAATAACTCTTATGTTTGCCTCATCTGTCCAGAACACATTGTTCTAAAATACTGTTCTGTGCCTAGTTGTTCATGAGACAACTATCTGAAACCTCTACTTGTAGATACCCTGTTTCCCCCAAAGTAAGACATCCCCTGATAATAAGCCCAATCGGGCTTTTGAGTGCATGGCAATAAGGCCAAGTGCTTATTTCAGGGTTCAAAAAAATATAAGACAGGGTCTTCTTTTCAGGGAAACACGGTAATCTTCCGCATAGTAGAATGATTGATGTTCATTTATTTGGCAATCTTTATAAGTCCCTTTTAGGCATCTCTGATTTTTTTTTCCCCTGAAGGCGTCTGAGAGCTTTTTCAATCTAGGCATGATGATAGCGCACACTTCAACAACAAAGAGCAAATCAAAGTAAATTTCTGAGGTTTCAGCCAGGCGGGTTCCAACCAGATCCTCTCTAATGATATTCTAATCATTTGCACCTGATAAGATGCACCTGATTCTAATTTTAGGTATTTGAGGTAATGGTAGGGGCGTACTTATTTTTTCCACATGTAAAATTCGCTTTTATGTTTATTTAAATTACACAATGCGCTACACAGAGCATGATATTTTATCCGTTTTATTGATCACAATTGTTGACAGGCAGATCAAATATCTGTATGTATCATACCGTTTTGAGTATATGTGACCCATGCTATAAATCAATGCAGTACTAGGAAACATTTTGATGTGAAATTATTGCAGATGTTCCTCTGCATGGTTTGCCATTTTAAAATACCAAGTTTGTCATCAGTATAGGACAGAAGAAAAGTATATTGTGGTAGGTAGTATTCATTTGCTGTTTAGAGATGTAATTTGCGTACAGCATAGGGCTTTATCTGCATCTGGAATATGGCTGAATTCATACTTTGATTTTATTATATTTATAGAAACATTTGCATATTTATTACATTTCTATTATCATTTGCTTCCCAATCATTTTTCTGATATGCCAGTACTTCTAATCCAATATGCTCAGGTTTCCTATAAATAGCAATGGAAAAAAAAGAGAAAGGTATGTTTTGTTGGAACAGAGCTGCTGACATCAAATAAACATGACAAGTGTTTGGCTTGTACCCAAGTACTACCTGAAAGATTCTGAAAAATAAAAACAACTGGCATATAAGATGGCAGACATAAAAAAGGAACTGCTTAAACCTGAGGTGGGCAACTATGGACCTTTTATGACTTGTGGACTTCAATTCCCAGAATTCCTGAGCTAACATGGCTGGCTCAGGAATTCTGGGAGTTTATTTATTTATTTATTTATTTTTAGATTTATATACCGCCCTTCTCCCTGGGGACTCAGGGCGGTGTACAGCCGAATAAAAACATACAATGCAAACATTAAGAAACAGTTAAAAAAATATCTTAGTTTGGCCCCAAATTTAAAAAGACAAACCAATTAAAATTGTTTAAAAGGGTTTATTAAGCCAGCCCGACTTGCTGGAAGAAAAAAGTTTTAAGGGCACGGCGGAAGGCACGGAGGTCTTGGATTTTCTTTATCTCTGGGGGCAACTGATTCCCCCCAGGGGAGTTGAAGTCCACAGGTCACAAAAGGGCCATAGTTGCCCACCCATGGCTTAAACATTACATGAATTGTGACGTCAAATCAGAATTTCATCCTAGGGTGAAATGCTCCTGGTTTGGAGCAGATTGCCCGATCCAGTAGCAATGGAGGCAGGTGGTTCGGAGAACCGGTAGCAAAAATCCCTCCCCCCCCAATGCCCAGCTGAGCCGCACAATCATCAGAGGCTTTTTTTTTTACTTTTAAAAGCATTTTTTCTACAACCTCTTCAGAGCGAAGAGGTTGTAAAAAAATGCTTTCGAAAGGCTCTGAGGATCCCAGCTGAGCCCCACGATCATCAGAGGCTTTTTTTCTTTTAAATGCCTCTGCCGATCAGGCAACTCAGCTTGGATCATCAGAGGCATTTAAAAGAAAAAAAGCCTCTGCTGATCAGGCAACTCAGCTGGGATCGTCAGAGCCTTTTGAAAGCATTTTTTTACAACCTCTTCACCGAAGAGGTTGTAGAAAAAATGGTTTTAAAAGTTTTTTTAAAAAATGGCCACGCCTACCCAATCACATTACCACCCCCCCAAGCCAGGCCCACAGAACCGGTAGTAACAAATTTTAGATTTCACCACTGATTTCATCCCTGCAAACTCTATGGGATTTCCAATGGGGAAGAATACCAGACCAAATTGAGATTTTTAGGTAAACGCAGGGAGTTTATGGAGTGAAGATACTGGGTGTAGGCCAATTATTTTTTATTAGTTCTATATTTTAGATGATAAGGCATGAAGATTGTTTCACAATTTCAGCTTCTTAGTGAAAATATGTTAGGTTAGCTAAACAGTAAATGTATTTTTATTAAAGAGTTTGGAGTAAATTTAGGAATCACAATACAAGCAGTCCTCGATTTACTACCACAATTGAGACCAACATTTCTGTTGCTAAGTGAAACATTTGTTAAGTGAATTTTGCCCCATTTTACGACCTTTCTTGCCACAGTTGTTAAGGGAATCACTACAGATATTAAGTTAGTAAGACAGTTGTTAAGTGAATGTGGCTTCCCCATTGACTTTGCTTGTCGGTAGGTCACAAAAGGTGATCATATGATTTCAAGACACTGCAACCATCATAAATACGAGTTAGTTGCCAAATGTCTGAATTTTGATCACGTGACTATGGGGGGGATGCTGCAGCGGTCGTAAGTGCCATAAGTAACTTTTTTCAGTGTTGTTGTAACTTTGAACAGTCAGTAAATAAACTGTTGTAAGTCGAGGACAACCCATAGAGTAAAAAGAAATTAATGTATATCAGTGATAGTTTACCTTTTTGGTACCAAGTGCCCAAAGTGCGCATGCGTGCACGCACTCAAATGCACACATGTGTGCCTGGAGCCTCAATGCAATGTAAGCGCCCCCGTGCATGCGCCCTGCCCCACACATATGCACCATCCCCGTCCCCCCCTCCCCCGGGCCCCATTATGGCTTCCAGGTTGGCGCAGGAGGCCTTCCAGGCCCAAAATAGGGTGCGGGGGAGCGCGTATGCACAAACTCCCAAAATGCAATGCGAGCACCCCCACACATGCATGAGAGAGTCCCCTGCATGTGCCCGCGCATGCGTGGCAGAGACCCGAAGACCAGCTGGCCAGCAGGAAGTGTGCACGCATGGGTGGTGGAGTTGGGCTAGGGTGACGGCTGGCGTGCCAAGCAACATAGCTCCATATACCACTTCGGGCATGCGTGCCATAGGTTCGCCATCACGGATGTATATTATTTGTTTACTAAGAGGGAACTTTTTTCATACTTCTCTGTTTAGATAACTATGGATTACCACAATAATTTATAAATGTATGATTTGTCCATGCTCCTTGCTTGAGGTATTCCTCTTTCCTTTTTCAGGTCCCATAAATCATCTGGCTGGACCAGCGCTCCCAACGAGCATAACAGTATGAGTGATTCTCAGTTCCTTTTTGGCTCCCAATTTTGCCCAGAGAATTCACAGTGTGCATCAGCTTCAGTTGAATTTAGTATCCCACAAAGGCAGGACAAAGGTTCACAACAGAATTCTCAGGAAGTGAGTCCAATGAATAGTGTATGCTGGATCATATAAGAACTAGGATGATATATTAGAGCAATTTTTGGTTTAATCAAGTAGGATGCTATAGTATAACTTTCATGTTACCCAAAATTTCTGACAAATTTCATGCAGTTTATAATGGAAGTGACAAGGTTCCTCTGCTTTTCAATACAAACTTTTAAACAGGCAGTGAGGGGATTTGCCATTGTGCTATTTTCTGGAACTTTACCAGTTTTCCAGAATTTCTTGAAGAAAATACAATTCGTCAGATTTCTGACCTCCGTACCTTTCGCCGCGCCCTTAAAACACTACTATTCCATCAAGCAGGGCTGGCCTAAATATTATTTTAATGGGTTATTGTATTTTAGATGATTGGCCAAAACTATTTAATAATTTTAAATTGTTTTTAACTTTTATATTGTTGGTTTCTATCTTGGCTGTACACAGCCCTGAGTCCTCCGGGAGAAGGGCAGTATAAAAATTTAATAAAACTAAACTAAACTAAACTAAACTAAGATTCGGGTAGGCTACCAGCTGGCTCCTTTAGTATTCTAGGATACATTTAATTTAGCCTTGGATATTAGTTACCAAAAGAACCTTCTGATTGACTAGAGTTGTAAATATTTTTGAAAAAAAATACAATTCTATCTAGTACACCTACTCATAAACGTATATTTAGCAGTGACTGAATGCCACTGATTTGTCCTTTTCATAATTTATGTTAAACACTCACATTTTTCATTTTTCTTGATAAAAACAGAACGATATCAGTATTTTTGCCAAATACCAGTCTAAACCACAGCTCTTTGGAAAAGAGGAGAAGGAAAATGTCTCCCTTAATAATTTTGCTGGAAGATTCAAAGGAGTCATGGAGCAATTTGAAGAAAATAAGAAAAAGATTAAGGAAAAATATGATAAGTATGCAAACATTTCCGCAAGCTGGGAAATTAATTTTTCCTCCTATTAAAAATAATAATACTGTACAACTATATAAGCTCTACAAGAAATAGTTAATGTTTCTTTCTTGAAGTATTGTGTGTATGTTTGTTCTTATATTTGATATCATCCCTCCCTTTCTATTCAGCTGAGTACCTAGGTCCACTAAAAAAATTTTAAAAACAGAACAAAAGCCTATAAAGTTAAAACAAGAGTCTATAAAGTTAAAAATAAACTAATCCGCCTGTTGTCCCAAAAGTGCTTTTCCAAAAGGACTTTCTTGGGGTTTTTTCCTTGAAAACATTTCACTTTTCAGTCAAGAAGCTTCTTCAGTTCTAACTAAATGATGGGAATGGAAGGATTTAAATTCTTTGCAGTCATCTGGTCATTGGCACTCAGAGTGGTTGAGATCACTTGGGGATTAATCTGTATTCTCTGAGTCAGTCTGACCCAGAGTGTAAACGAATGTGGAACCTTTTTGGAACCGCTGAAAGGACAGTGTTATAAACAGGAGACAGGTGATAGGTCATATCCCTCCCCCTCTATTGAGAGAGGTCTGCTCAATAGAACAATTAGAACTGAAGAAGCTTCTTGGATGAGAAGCAAAAAAATTTAAGGAAAAAAAGTCCAGTTGCTTTTTGAAAAAGCACCTTCGGGACAACCATGACCTGGATGACAGAGACTCTCCTTAGACTTTAATCCACCTGTTGGAAGAGATATTCAGGTAGTCTTTATTTATTTTATTTATTTTTATTTTTATTTGATTTATATGCCGCCCTTCTCCGGAGACTCAGGGCGGCTTACAGTGCGTTAAGCAATAGCCTTCATACTTTTGTATATTTATACAAAGTCAGCTTATTGCCCCCACAATCTGGGTCCTCATTTTACCCACCTTAGAAAGGATGGAAGGCTGAGTCAACCTTGAGCCTGGTGGGATTCGAACTTGCAGTAATTGCAAGCAGCAGATGTTAATAGATGTTAATAACAGGGTGCTTTAAACCACTGTACTACAGGCTCTGTTACCAGGCTCTGTCTTCATTTACCAACCACAGTAGGGATTGGCAATTCCATCGCTAAGCAGTGTGGTTGTTAAGCTTGATATCACTTGCCCGGGCTGATTTATGACATCTGTTGCGGCCGCGGTTGTTAAGTGAAGCACTGCAGGTGGTTAAGTGCAATTTGTGACCTGCTAGACTCATTTGCTTTCAGAAGCTGGCTGTGAAGATTGCAAATGGCAATTGAGTGATCAGGGGAACACTGCAAAGGCTGCCACTTTGAGGAGCAGTCATAAGTCTTGTGTTTCATCAGCATTGTAACTTTGAACAGTTACTAAACAAGTGTTCGGTAAGCAAGGACCACCTGTACAGTTTTCAAAGGGCAGAGTGAGGGGGCCAAGATCAGCTCTCAGATTCCAGGGAATGTATTGCAGTGTGGAAGAAGACACCCTTCTGCATGCCAAATTCTGTGAAACAGGGTACATCTTCAACAGGTATTTTATGTCACCTGAATTTGGATGAGAAATTGTCCAATAGGAAAGTCCACATTGAAGTAGCCTTTATACTTTAGAATAAATAGTCTTTATTCTCTATATCTATAGAGAGAGAATGACAGCATCTTGCAACAATGGCTGTAATTATTTGAAGAAGGACTTGCATCCTGTGATTTTATCCTTCCTGTCTGGAAAAAAAAATTAAATGGAATAGGAATGGTGTCTTTGTAACTAGGAAACTTCATTTCTGTTGGCTGGTGTGTGTGTGTGTGTGTGTGTGTGTGTGTGTGTATGTATGTATATGTATGTATGTATGTATGTATTTACATAAACTATCAAATACATATGCATGCTTTGAGAATGTGCTCTTGGATTGGTAATAAGTTGAGAGAGGGACACATTGAATGATGTCTGTTCTTTCTTATTGGTCATTGCTTGTTTCATTGTATACCGTGCATGTTTTCAATGTTTTCAGATCTGTAGACCATAGAAAGACTGAAGATCAAATTTAAACTTTTTTCTGAGGAATTGGAGATGGGAAATGCGTATGTGAAAATGCTTGTAAATACAGTACCAGTATATGCATAATATAGAGTTGTATATGAGCTCACTGGTTCCACTTATCTCTTCTTGTTAAATTCTGCATTTAATTAATTTGGCTGGTTAAAATAATAATTTATACAACTGCTGGCATCTCTGCTTTAGTGCTAACCATCTGCCGGCATTTCAGAAAGATCCATCAGCTTGGGATTCTTACTAATGGAATTTATTTGGCTGTAAAAGTGAATGTTTCATAAATATTTTAATATGGAATTAAGGCATTTCCAACCCACATATTATCGTTTATTGCACAATCTCGTGAGATTCTCCTAGTCTTTCCTATTCATTTTCTTCTGATTAATGTACATACAAAGTTCGTAATTTTCCAATATGTCTCTTTCAGTGACCTTTTAAATGCTTTTATTTTGAACACCAAAGAGAGTCTTCAAAAGGTAAGGGAAAGTTTGATTGTCAAAAGTTGAAAATAAGGGTGGGAAAGTTGCACTTTACATTGTGATATTTTGTCTTTCTTACTACTGTGTGATAAAATACAGTTGCAACTTCTCTATTGATTTAGCTGAAAACATTGAATACTCAGAACATATAATAAAAGAAGTGAATTACCCATCAGCCAACATTATTAATTTATTTTTCAGTTGCAATCCTCTTTCAATATGTTAGAAGAAACTCTGAAATCTGTTTTGAATGATTTGGGAAATATTTCTAAGACAAGTAAGTATGTGGAATATTTTTGTATCCAACGGAGAATAAAATCAAATGAGTCACTGTACTGACCCATTCCATTGTGGGAATATTTCCTGTTGATATGGTTTGCCCTGGATAATCTATATCTGTATCTATCTATATCTATGGTATATCTATATCTATCTAGGTCTCTCTGTGTGTGTATCTGCCCGCCTGCCTGCTCCTCTTCTTATATCCCCCACAACGACAACCCTGTGAGGTGGATTGGATGGGAGAGAGTGACTGGCCCAATATCACCCAGCTGGCTTTTATGCCTAAAACGGAACTAGAACTCATAGTTTCCCAGTTTCTAGCTTGGTGCCTTCACCACTAAAGAAGATTGCTGAAAAATTCCTGAAAGACTGGGCAAGCAATATCCATTGATGCCTGTATACCATATCCCAGATAACAGATAGCCTACCTTAAATAATAGTTGCTGGATGAAGCATTGAAAAAGACCTATTTTGATACTTGCTTATGTTTCTCAGCTTCCCAAACATATCTTGCTGTTCATTGTGTGATACAAAATGCTGGACCTCTTGCCTGAACTAGCAAGACTGTACTTGTAGTCTTATCAGAAGGTATGTAGGTATAAGAAAGAAGGTCTTATGAGCTGTGATTTTCCAATCAAAAATATCTAAATTAAAAAGGAGTGAGTGACATCTTATTTTCAGTGAGAGGTTGGTGGTTTTCCTATGTTTAGGCCATATGAATAAAATTTATTCTGTCCTGTTTGGGTTGCTACCTCATTTATTGGTAATATTAATATTATATTTTAACACATTTGAATATTGGTTATTATGATGAAGATCAACATTACAGAAACAACACAAGACACTAAGCAGTAGAACAAGTACAGCATTTCAAAGATAATCAAAGTAGGATGTGCAAGGATGATGAACATATCTAATATACAGAGCCTGTAGTACAGTGGTTTAAAGCACCCTGTTACTAACATCTATTAACATCTGCTGCTTGCAATTATTGCAGGTTCGAATCTCACCAAGGCTCAAGGTCGACTCAGCCTTCCATCCTTTCTAAGGTGGGTAAAATGAGAACCCAGATTGTGGGGGCAATAAGCTGACTTTGTATAAATATACAAAAGTATGAAGGCTATTGCTTAACGCACTGTAAGCCGCCCTGAGTCTCCGGAGAAGGGCGGCATATAAATCAAATAAAAAAAAAATACTAAGGAAGGAGAATTTGGAGATATATCATAGCTTTTATATAACTTTATTTACTCATCATGTACTACCTTGAAACTGCAGTTCTTTGTTTTCTCCTGAACACTCACACAGCTATAAAACACTTGGCAAAGAAAACGTTCTGTTTAGATAGTAAATATACTGAAAGTGATTCACTGTAAAAGTCCTGCATCCTTCACTTGGCCATCTGGAATTCTTTCTATGCTTCCTCCTCATTTCTTCTCCCCCCCCCCCCAGTAGTTATCTTGGAACAAATCCCAGTCTTCTTTTTAGTCCTCCCAAGTTCTGGAAAAGCACACTTGACATTTACCAATAGTACAAATCACATAGCAGAATGTTATATGCCTAACAAAAATGAATCCACCACTTTCAATAGCACTCTCCATCCACATTGATTTGTCTCTGTAAGACTGCTAAAAAATGTGCTTTTTGACTTGGTACACAGTGATGATTAAATATCTTCCTACCATCCAAATAACAAAGATGGAGACGTGGAAAGATACTGTGTTCTCTTTTAAAGCCCAATATCTTGCCTTCTGGTTGTAGTTCGTGTTTTCCTCCAACTAACATATTTAAGAATGCAACCGTTCCTTGTAAAAAAAAAAAAATTGGGAGAAACTCTTTATATTCATTTATATTGACCAGTAGAAAAGCAGCAATGGTGTTTTGGATTTCACAGATGCCATAAGATGGGCAATGTCCAAGTCCCTAAATGCTATGAATAGAACTTTTCTGTTTTGAGATTATAACCTCCTATAAAGAAGGCAACAATTTAGCTTCTGATTTAAAGTTGCCGTTTGGGGAAAACAGATATGCCTTCATAGCTAAACAAGTTCTGCTATCTATTTTTGGCTCTGTGTTTGTGCAGTTCTTCAGCGATTGAATAATTGCATAGACATGCACCATCGATGCAGCACAGTAGGAACAGTGTTATAATAAAGGCTTCAGAAAACATTTAAGCACTCGATGCTGCTGCGCAAAGATGTCTATTCACTGTCAGAGCTTATGGCATAGTTTTATAGATAGCTTAATCAATCTTTTTTTTAAAAAAAAACACCTCATTTTTTTCATGGCCATAAAAACATCATAAATATATATATAAATCCACTTAGTTATTTAAACTAATTGTAGCAGGGCAAAAGAATGGAGGTCTCATACATTTTCTCACAGAAGTCTTATGGATCTTCAGATCCCGGCCCACCCTCCCGGGGGTAGTAGCTTGTATTCTTATTGTCATCACTTCTTGTCCAAAGGTTACCACATTGGAATATGAGTGGTTTACACAGTCAAATAAATACATAAATAAATACTTCTAATTTCTCCTAAGGGACGTGGTGGCTCAGTGGCCAACATGCTGAGCTTGTCGATCAAAAGGTCGACAGTTCAGCGGTTTGAAACCCTAGTGCCACGTAACGGGGTGAGCTACTTGTCCCAGCTTCTGCCAACCTAGCAGTTCGAAAGCACGTAAAAAATGCAAGTAGAAAAATAGGGACCACCTTTGGTGGGAAGGTAACAGTGTTCCGTGCGCCTTTGGCGTTTAGTCATGCCGGCCACATGACCATGGAGACGTCTTCGGACAGCGCTGGCTCTTTGGCTTTGAAACGGAGATGAGCACCGCCCCCTAGAGTTGGTAACGACTAGCACATATGTGTGAGGGGAACCTTTACCTTAATTTCTCCTATCTCTTCCTATGAGATAGGGTTGCTATATTGATTGATTGATTGGTTGGTTGGTTGGTTCGATTTATATGCCGCCCTTCTCCAGAGACTCGGGGCGGCTTACAATGCGTTACAAACCATATTGGTTTTTTTCTGGCAAATTATGAGGTGGTAAGCATGAATAAATAAATATGCTATAGTGCACCTCCTGGCCTTGTGACACTGAAGCATATAGCTATGAAAATCAGCCCTTCTTTCCCCTCTTGTTTGGGAGACAGATCAATCTCACAAGAAATAAATAAAATCTAACTACATTTTTAAAAAGTATTTAAAACTCCCTGTTTAGCTTTTAAGTATTTACAACAAAAATATTCATTGGCAAAGGAGATAAAATACAGAGCTGTGCTAGACTTGATCTTGCAGCTGTCCAGGGCCAACCCATGATACTTAGAAAAAACTCATTTGTGCCTTCTTTCCTGCCTTCTTTCTCTTCTACTGCTCTCATGGCACAGCTTTGCTTCCCACCTGAATAAAATAACAGTAAAACATGTATTTAAAAAATTTAACTTACGTAGCTAAGTTCAGTATGGAGAAACAGAAGGATTGCTAGTTAATCAGCTCAGATTCCCTTCATGTATGTAAGTCTTATGATACCAGACAGACACTGGTGCAAATTCAGACGAGGGCCACCTGTATATGTGAAAGGGGCTGGAATTAATTCACTAGTGCATCAAAAGCATTGGTCTTCTTTATGCTGATCGGCACTTCTTCAGTATTTCAGTTTATCAGACTCCTTAATGGAGATTTTTGAGACTGAGCTTACACCAAAGCAACTGCTGTACCATTTATCTGGACCTCTATCACTGTACTAGAATATCTTTCTTGGCATCATGGTGTTGGGATATCATATTTCTGTTGGCCCAAGATAGGAAGACTATGCTTTTCTGTTAAACACAGCTAATTTTTGTGTTATTCATGAAAGTTTTGCTAAGAATGAACAATGGGCAACTAAACAGGACTATTGAAACTTTTTTTTTAGAACATTATACAAAGTTCCCAAACTACATAATGCCAAAGCACATGCATTTTCTCCACTGTTCTGAAAGTATTTTCTGAAAAACTGATTTCCTACTGGATTACATTGTATGAAAATTGAATGTCAACTGAAAAAAAATTAAGATTCCCATTAAAGGGAAAAAATTTTTTAAAAATGAGACCTGGGATTCAGATACAGTAATTTCAGAAAATGGATGCATTTTGTATAAATATTATTAGAAGCCAGACTAAAAGCATCAGTGCTTTCCCTGCTGCTTAAACTAATAAGCTCAAAACAAATCGTATGAGCTATTAGTAAAGGATCAGTCACTCAGCAGTAGTCATTTTAGGGCAGAAAGAAAAATAATAATCCTGTTTTCAGTTGTAGTCTTGTGCAATAATGTAATATCCATTAATAACAATTGTAGATGAAAAACATTTTATTCAAGGAAATATTAAATGTAATAACTAGCCGTTTATTTTGATACAGCTTCTGCTTTTTCTGTAGTTTTTGAACAAGGTTAAATAAGATCAAGTAATATGCTCAGTAGCAGTTGCAACATCATTGATAGATCTAACTGCTTCAACATAAGATCTACAAGACTAATAATGAAAAATGCTAACTTTGTAATAATTCAAAAGGCAGTTTTATTTACCTGTTCACATTCCGAAAGGGCAATAACCTTTTGAGAAATGTAATACATTCTGCTCAATTCATTGGATGAATTGTGCAATACTCTTAAAAGATACTTGGTGGCTATCTTGAAGGAATAAGTGACGTTGTGTAAATACAAGATTGGGAAGAGCAACCTAGACATTTTGAAAAATAGTGGAAAAATTCAGCAGCCCCATGAATACAAATGATTCAAATCGGGTGGGTTCTACTTACCTTTACTACCAGTTTGCAATGGGGGCCCCTGCAGGCACACTCTTCTGCACAAGCGCAGAAGTGTTGTGATGACATCAGGGTCAGTGGGCGGAGCCTCCTGCCGGTTTTACTACCGGTTCTATAGAACCGGTGCGAACCGGGGACAACCCACCACTGATTCAAATGATTAGGAAAGGTATAGACTGTATTAAAGTGCAAAATTGATAATATAATGGAAAATGAAAGGATCCCAAATTTATCAGTTTTATGACAGGGCTGTTAGCACTGGATGTACACTTTTTGTGGTTGTGTGGGTGCGTTTTTCAAGTGACTTCAAGCCATTCCTAACCAAAGCTCAAGGTAATATTAATTCCGAATGAATTAATCCTTCTATTCTCAGATAAGCCTATTGTGTTAGGCAGGTTAGAAATAGTGATGACTCAATTTCACCTACAACTGACTAGTAGCCTCATCCTAGATTTTCTTCTTCTACCAAGTCCTTATTGGTTTTATCTGGATTAAACTTCACAGGGTTAGTCTACCTTCAGTTATTCTTATTGCATATTTTTGTCTCGACTGTTACCAGAATAATCAGAGATAGCTATATCTAAGTTGAAGTTTTTGTAAATATGCTTGATGTATTTCATTATTTGAAACTAGAGAAGAAATAATTTAAAACCATTGTGGGAGGTTTTTTCTTCCAAGAGTTCCTTAATAAAAGACAATTATGTGTCAGGCTCCAAGTAATGTACCCATTACAAATCGAACTCCGAAGCATTGCTTTTCCTGAGAGAACAAATTTATTTAGATACACCATCTTGGTGCTAGTGGTGAAAAGCCAGTACTGAAGTTCCCGGGCTTTTCACCCCAATATAAGTTTCAGTTCCTCAAGTTTCCAAAACAATCTGTCACATTGTCCATCCAAGATGAGAGCAGGTTGCTTGGCAACTTCTCTCCTCCTCCTTTGGTCAGTCAGCCATTGGAATGTGCATGACTCATCGCCTAGTTATGCTGTTTTGACTGAAGGCTCCATCCTCCTCCAGCTCCAAACTGTGTCAAACTGAATTAACGTTAGAACACCCCAGGATACAAACAGTCCCACACCCAAATAAAATTCAGGCTTGACATTATGATTAGATTGCCACCAATCAAACTTCACTTTTTTGTGAGATGGGCGCCAAACAGATTTGATAAATAAAAAAATAAAACCTCCTGACATACTCTACCCTAGGCCAGTGTTTCTCAACCTTACCAAATTTAGGATTTGTGGACTTCCACCTCCCAAATTACCCAGCCATCATGCTGTTCTTAGTGATTCTACCCAGAGCTTCTTCATTCGACCCAAAGTTAGGAAAATAGAAGGCAAAGTATTTTTGAACTTCCTGCCCCAAATCCAGAATTATAGAATTTAGCAAACCATATGCTAATCCTGTAATGAGAAATGCTGTTATAAAGCCAATGAAGCCAAATTTCTATATATGAAGAATTGTTCAGGAGAAAAGGGATATATGTGGAAAATAAAGAAAGGCAACAATCACACACAACTCAGAATACAATCCTTACACTCAGCCTAACTAAAGTAAACTCTTGGGTTTCAGCAGATTTTTTTTAAGGATAATTGAATAGAGACCATTCACCTATTGAATTCACAGGTTGAATTCACAGGCAAGCCCTTAGTTTTCTTTTTTTTCTCATTGCCTGTTCTCTGAGCAATTCTCCTTAGTTTTGTAACACATGTGAAAGGTCCACTTTGTGGAGAGACTGCTATTTTGTCAGTCAAGGACAATTTTCCATTTCAGATGTTGTAGATTTAGACAGGAAATCAGAAACAAACCAATTCCTAAACATAACTTCTTAACAACCCTTGATGGAATTATAAACGTGCAGTCTTTATAATTTTCATCTGCTCTTCATTTAAATAAATGGGAGAAAATTGGAGAAGTACTTGGGAAACCGAAACTGAATTCCATCTATTCAGTTCTCTCAGCATAGTCAATCCATTAAATGTCTTGGGGAACACTTTTGAGACCATATCAGAACTAGGAGTCTGCCTCGCCCAATTATAATTGAACCACACATTTGAAAATGCAAACTCCATAATTGAAATCAGAATTATCCTTTTCAGTTAGCTGCAACTGAAGCTATTCCCTTGGTAAATATAGTATTGACAATGCATTCGTCTTCTGGTTGTAGCAAATTAGGATCTGAGAAAGCTAAAATGCGATACACAATGGAACATGACTATCCATCATGTCCATTCAACTATATTATCCGTACCGAATGACAGCGGTTATCCGCCAACTACCTTAGTCATTATGATGAAGAAATTGGATTACGTGCTCTGTACCATGATCATGGACATTATCCTGTGGTGGAATATAGTCTAGATTCTCAGCAAGGAGGGGTTGCATTCCGGAGGAGCAAAAGACAGTGAAGTTTAGATAGTTTGATTGGGAGGAAAATTGTCAAGACGGCTCCTCACTAGGAGTTCTCCGAGTATATCTTTAATGATGCAAGGAGTTTGCTTTAGTTTGGCAAGATTGATGTCAGGCTTCAAAAAAACCAAGAAAGACACACTGAGTTTTTTCAAAGCAGTTTCCTTTATTGTTCCTCTCCTATAGACAGAAATCTTGCCAAAGTAAAGCATAGTACTGGCATCATTAATGATATACTCTGAGAACTCCTAGGGAGAATCTGTCTTGTTCCCCTTCCAACCAAACTATCTAAACTTTGCTGTCTCTTGCTCCGATGGAATGCAGTCCCTCCCTGCTAGAAATCTGAACTATTATTCTATCACATCTCCCTTGATCATTAACGCTATGACGAACTCTCCTCCTCTAGGTTTTGGATTGCAGGATGGATGGAGCTCAGTAACTGTAATGTGGAGGTATGGAGAGGTGTTTTGGGGGCTGCCAGAAATGGTCTTTTTGCCATTGGAATATTGTTTCTGTTTTTATTGCTGTTTTTGTGAGCTGCTCAGGGTTACTGAACATAAGCTGGGCAGCCATTTAAGTTATTAAATAAATACTGTAAATACATTATGGAAGGCTTTCCAGAACCTCAGCTTGACAAATTTCAAAATGTTACTCCAAGAAAATATTCTCCTTTAATTCTGTGTGGATGCCAGAATTTCCCAGGCTGAATATTCTGGAACCTTTTTCAGGAGTGGAGCAGAACAGAAAGGCACAATAAATTATGCATTTAAAGTCAGATATGTGGAAATTACCACAGCCTGTTTTCTCTATGTATAATCCATAAATGGGATTTGAGACAAAAGCTACCAACTGGTTAGAATGAGTCTATTTTCATTGTACGAAGCCATCACAAGAGTCTCGTAGCTCTTTCAATATTAACATAATTATTATCGCATTAGCTTTTGTGGAACTTTGTCTACTTCATCAAATGTGTGTGAGGTTTTTAACTACTCACAGTTGTGGGATCGGAACAGAAATGGAGAAATAAGGGTCTAGAGGAAAGAGGCAGAATTGGTTGAGGGATAAAATTATTTTGGATGTTGATTCTTAGTAGTAATAAAATAATAAAAAGTAATATTTCGAGAGGATTATCCTTACCAGATCATTGTAGCAAAAAT
This sequence comes from Ptyas mucosa, assembly GCA_012654045.1. NCBI lineage: Eukaryota > Metazoa > Chordata > Lepidosauria > Squamata > Colubridae > Ptyas > Ptyas mucosa. Next base: position 3,730,152 of record WNWU01000011.1, on the reverse strand, counting down.
AACTTCACAGACCAAATTAAAATGACAACATAAAGTTCTTAAAGTATTTTAGTTTATTTGATGTCAAATCAAATAGCATTGTGTTAATTTTCTAGCCCTCTGTCTGTGTTAAATGTTATATTTACTTTGCAATCTTTGGCAACCTCATGGTTATGTCACTAAAGTATAGTATTTCAATCCAATTCCATTGAAAAACCTGGAATGGCATTTTATTCATGTATTCAGGTGACAGAATAAATGTGGTTTGTATTGATTTCTCTGTCTAGTGCAAGAAACCTCTCAGTCCCACTACGGATTGTTACTGAATGCTCTTGGTGAGAAAAATGAAATGGGACAGGTATTATTGGGAATGGAGAAAAGGCTGCAGGAAGTAAGTGTGAAATTGTTCTTTAGTAAGCTGTGATTTGTCCTAGCTTCACTGTTTCTTCAGAAGAGATAGTCTACTTACGAGGTTGTGTCTTCAGAGACATAGCCTAATGCTATGTTATCATAGGTTATGAAATAATCATGTAATCTTTTTAGATGTTAGACACTCTGCAAATCAAAACCTAAAGTTCCAAAAGATGCATCTTTGCCATCATTGATAGCCTGTCAATAAAATACATTTTTTTAAAAGTACATGATCTTACACTGCATGCATTGCAAATTATTTTACAGAATATAACTTTGAATAGTAATGAGAAATTCTTACCTTTATTTAATCCTGTAGGTAGACTCTTTGTTCAGCTAGTAAGAAAGAAAGAAAAAAAACCCTGATATATTCCTTGAGATTTATTTGATTGGATGAAAATAGGTCAATTTTGCTGTGTTATAATTATCTGCCTAACATTAAAGAAGTGTGATTGATTGTTTAAATGCCAAATCTGCCTGTAAAGAAGTCTTGCTCTCAGAAGCTAAACCACATAGGTTTATGCTGGGAAAATATGACTTAATGAAAGCAAGAATAGCTTTGCAAATAAATCAGGAAAGTTATGAGCTTACAAGTTCATTGGTTCATTAATATCTGTGTCATGCTGATGACTTAATAAATTAGCATTCTTTGCCTGGTTGAATCCTTTAATTCTTACTTTATAGATAACAAGGTTAGAGACTTTTTTTTAAGACAAAGAAGACAACTCTCTCTAAAGAAATGCTTTCTGCTAACATTTTCCCTTTCATTAGCAGAACAAAATATTTTGCCCAGGAGTTACACTATAGCACTTTGAAGACAGCAAAGAAGCTGATATTGGTTAATAAGGGTCTCGGAGTGTGGAAAATCTATTAAGGTCACAAAGGGACCCCAAATCATAATCTTTTTTTTCATGGATGTCAGCTTCCAAAACTATCATTGAGGAATTACAATTTTAATACTTTAGGTTCCACAGTGGTAAAGTTTTTGAAAGCTGACATCTATAACAAATATTATGATTATTTAACTCTCTAGAGGCAGCTTACAGCAAATTTATTTATTTATTTATTTATTTATTTATTTATTTATTCGGCTTATATGCCGCCCTATCTCACAATGGACTCAGGGCGGCTCACAATAATAAAAACAAAGCCACAATATAAAATAAAGTCTAAAAATTTAAAAGATTTAAAATTAACCCTTAAAACCCCATTATCAGTCCAGGTCAAGGGATTTAAACAACCAAGTTTTTAATTCACGGCGGAAGGTGCGAAGGTCAGGCGCTAATCGGAGTTCCAAGGGAAGTCGATTCCAGAGGGTGGGGGCACCCACCGAGAAGGCTCTATCCCTGGAGGTTGCCAGCCGCCACTGTCTAGCTGACGGCACCCTGAGTAGGCCCTCTCTATGGGCGCGAACTGAGCGATGGGATATCATTGCTGGCTGTAAGTGGTCCACCAAATATCCTGGTCCTAGGCCATGTAGGGCTTTGTAGGTCATCACCAGCATCAAATTAAAAGATGAAACTACATTACAGACAATAAAAATCACAGGGTTTCTCCAGGTGTCCATCTTTGCTTTAAAGAATTGCAGAGCCCTTTGGGCAACGTGGGATATAAGAGGAAAGAAAGTGAGACAATTTTATTTTTTTTTTATTTTTTTTTTCTCATTTCTGAACCACCACCTATTTCCTTCAGAGAGGGACTCCGGGTGGCGTACAATAAAACCTCAAAAGTATAAAAACCATATACAAAACTCTGTTAAAAATTAATTAAGGTGATGGGAGGTTCTCATGGCACCAGCCAGTCCCACAACTGCATGGGTTCCCCATGTGAGGTCAGAGAGCCATGTTTTACTGTATTTTCCGGCGTATAAGACGACTGGGCGTATAAGATGACCCCCTACTTTTACTATTAAAATATAGGGTTTGGGCTATACTCGCCATATAAGACTACCCCTCAATGTTGTCGGCGCTCCCGTAGCGTCATTGGTCAGTGCCAGCAACTCAGATTCGGGAAGCAGTGCCGATCTCGTCAAGACTGCATGCCGCTGAATGCTGGACCCAGCTGGTTGCTGCGCAGAGCTTCCCCCACCGTCCCAGGCATCTAGGTGGATATTACCGACGCTCCAACTTCCCCAGACAGCTGGGGCTCGCCATCACTGGGGGTCAGCTGGGGAAGTCGGAGCGTCGGTAGGCTTATACCTGGCATATAAGACGACCCCCAACTTTTGAGAGGATTTTCCTGTGTCAAAAAGTAGTCTTATACGCCAGAAAATACGGTAATTCCTTTTCAGAAGGCCAGGAGTGTGAGTACCTGCTTCACCTCTGGGGTGGGGGCAATGGCAGGGAAGAATCTCTTCCCATACCCTGCCAGTCATATACCCCGCCAGTCAGAGTTTTTTCACTGACAGGGTCTGCAACATATCATCTCTGCCTGATCAGGAGGAAGGGGCCAATGTAATTGGATTAAACCAATTCTGTACGTAGCCTAGCTCCATGCCATGTAGGGCAGAGGTGAAATCCAATTTTTTTTACTACCGGTTCTGTGAGCGTGGCTTGGCGGGGTGTGGCTTGGTGGCATGGCAGGGGAAGGATACTGCAAAATCTCCATTCCCACCCCGCTCCAGGGGGAGGATACTGCAAAATCTCCATTCCCATCCCACTCCGGGGCCAGCCAGAGGTGATATTTGCCAGTTCTCCGAACTGCTCAAAATTTCCGCTACCGGTTCTCCAGAACCTGTCAGAACCTGCTGGATTTCACCCCTGATGTAGGGCCATATACATGTCTTGTAAAACATAAATAACGCCTTGATTGAACCCAGAAGCAAATCGGTATCCAGTGCAGTTTGTGGAGCAGAGGTGTGACATGTGACAATCTTTGTTGCTTTGTACAAGTTAACAGTTCTATACGATACTGGATTTAACTCAAACTTGATAAAATCCCGAGTTCGGGGGGGGGGTGTGTGTTGTCTTTTTTGATTACAGGGAAAATTCAAAGTAAGAAATCATTTTGTCTGTTTCATGATGTAGTGAACGTTGCACAAATGTTAGTTACAGTTCATGTATTTTGAAGGTACTGCATGTTTGGCTTCAAGGCATAACAATAAACTCTTTATATGTCTCACACACACACACACATATATATATAAGAAACGTATCTACTTCCCCCACACATTATAAGGAAAATACAATGCATGAAATGCCCTTCAGCGGAGAGAAAAGTTCAGTCAATTATACGCAGTATTGTATTTGGAATGAAAGCATTTTTAAACCCATCTTAACCGTTTTCTCTGCTGTTATGACCACTTTCCACAGAAAGACACAGAAATCTCAGATCTGAAGTCTAGCCTTCAATTACTAAAAGATAGTCTGGAGCAATTTACAGTTCAGCAAAACCAGCAGCACTTGAAGATCTGTGAACAATTGGACCACATGAAGCTTTCCAAAATTCTGAATGACTTACAAGCATTCATTTCTGCACCCAGAGAATCTCATCATCTCAAGGACAACGGCTCTCAGACCTCTCCAGATACGCTGCTGAACCAATTATCTTATAGTTGCCACTTGAATGTTTTAAACATCTCTCCTGCAAACAAAGACATCTCTAATGAGGCTGCCTCAGAAAGTAAAGAAAATTTTCACCTGCGGCAGAAGAGCCATATTCCAGCCGGAAGCCCCAATGCCAACAAAACGCTTTGTTGCTGTGGTGGAAGTCTTCTTGCAAAAAGCCAAGAGAGAAAGTGGTTCCTTAGTCAAGAGCCAAACGAAGCTACTCCGGTGAGGAAAGTGATCCAGAGAAACAACCAAGCAAAAGGCTACAGTGCTACAAAACATTCACAGCTAAACCATCCTGAAATGGATAATGGGTTCGTGCGAAATCGTGCAGGTGATGGGAAAAGCGAGGAACTAATCCCAGGCAAGATGAATAATAAAAGTAAAGAAAACAGAGTTAAACAGGGCAAGCCACGGTTGCCTAGCCAGAGGAAAAGAATGTACCCCTCCAGGAAAGGAAACGGTTTGAAATATCCCAGAGCTAATATAAAACAGGAAACAATGGGAAAAGGACACTCCATTGGAGAATACGCCTGTAGGGAAACGAGGGAATCTGGTAGTGTTAGCTTGAGGCCTGTGGTTTTGAGTGAGAAAAAGACAGGCAGTTTCCAGGACAGAAAGGCGAAGAAATCTAAGCTCCTATTCCTTTCCCATGAAAACCAGCAGCCCACACCGAATCTCCACGAGAGGCCTGGTATTAAGGGCAACCATTGTTTCTGGCCTTGCTCCTCTCCAGAAAGTTCCTTTCCCCAAACCCAGATCAAGTGGCTAGATCTCTTTGATAATTACTCCCTGACTAATTGCAATACTCCTGTCCCCAAGAATGCCACGGCCGGTTGCCAATTATTTTTTGACAGCGAGTATTCTGATTAAAAGGGGGTTTGTATATAGCATCTGCTGTGGAAAATTTCCTTTTAAAACGTTACTAAAAAAAAACCCTGTTTGGGTATTGTAAATAGTAATCCCGGCATCCTCCTGGATCTACCACTCCCATCATCACTGAAGAGTTGTTTTATGTTGTAACATTTTGAGAAATACTATAGTAAAGTAGAAAAACGGAGCATGTATCGTTTAATTCCTCTGCAGTTCTGGAGATGGGAAAGGAAGTATATGACTAAATTTGATTATCTTTAATATGTCTATACTGGCTGTTTGCTTTTTGTCTCCTCCCCAAAAATGTAATTTTCTCCACTGTTGTTATATACATAGTGCCCTAAATAAGGATATTCTGAACTTATTAATAGTATGGTTGTGAGCATAGGAATGTTTGTTTGATTTATAATATAACGCACAGTATCTACTTGATAAATGTGTTTATTAAACCTGTACAATAAATATTCTATGGATTCTGGCCAATTCTGAGACTGGGAAGATTCTTGCAACTGGTTTTGCTGATATGTTGAATACTCTCTTTTTTGTGACTGTATGAGGAAAGCAGCTCAAGGAAGCAGGTCCCACGTGACTTGATACGTTATTTGATTAAGGAGATTTGGGACATCTAAACACTCTACTCGCCTTGCTGTAAAACTGCTCCACAATCTTTGTTGGGGACATACCATATTTTTTGCACTATAAGACGCACTGGACCATAAGACGCACATTAGTTTTAGAGGAGGAAAACAAGAAAAAAAAATCTGGCCCCCAGCATCCATCTGGTATTTATCTGGCTAGCATCCTTGCAGCAAACAGCCTAGTCAGCTTCAGCACGTTATCGCAGCCCCAGCACGTAGCTCGTCAGGGCTCCGCTCCGTTGTTCCTACCACTGGTCAACTGAGCTGAGCTGCCGCTGCTGGGGAACACTGGAGCCAGTGGTGAAATGTAAAATTTGCTACTCCCAGTTCTGTGGGAGTGGCTTGGTGGTGGTGGGGTGTAATGTGACTGGGTGGGCGTGGCCAACTTTTTTTTTTTACTTTTAAAACCATTTTTTCTACAACCTCTTCGGCCGAAGAGGTTGTAGAAAAAATGCTTTTAAAAATAATTTTAAAAAGCCTCTGATGATTGCGCAGCTCAGCTGGGCATGGGGGGGGCAGGGATGTTTGCTACCGGTTCTCTGAACCACCCACCGCCATCGCTACCGGATCGGGCGATCTGGTCCGAACCGGGAGCATTTCACCTCTGGCTGGAGCCTTTGCTGCCGAGTAGCTAATTGGCGGTTGGATTGGCCTCCCGGAATACCGCTGATCAGCTTTTCTAGGCGGCGGGGATCACTGATCGCCGCTGCCAAATTGATCGCTGCAGCAGCAATTGGTGGCGTCAATTGCCACCACCTAGAATAGCTGATCGGCTGTATTCTGGGAGGCCGATCCAACCGCCGATCAGCTGATCAGCAGCAAAGGTTCCAGTGTTCTCCGGCGGCAGCAAATGGCACCAGCGGTGACAGGCGGTGGCGAACGCCAACCCCCTTCCCCCACCGCAATATTTGTTCTATAAGACACATAGACATTTCCACCCACTTTTTTGGGGGGTGGGGGAGGAAGTGCATCTTAGTGAGAAAACAGCCCCAGTGCTCTGTGAAGACAACCTTTACCATAGTTGCTTTGGTTCAGACATGGCTTCCCTCCCCACTCTCATTTCTGCTGCAAGAAGCTACATCAAGCATTCAAACTGGCAAAATATTCTGAAGAGCACTTAGGAGGGGAGTCTGCCCTGTTTCTACTGACCACCTGAGGCCTTACTGCCGGCATTCCCTGCCATTCTCCCTCTCCGGAGCCATTTCAGTTGTCAAGACCTTAAGGGAACAGTTTCCTGCGTGTCACAAAGACATCTCTCATTCCAACCAATGGCAGGGAGAGAAGGAGGGAGGGGGAATGAGGCCTGTTTGATGCTAGCTCTCCAGAAGCCAGAAAGGGGTGTCACCTGTTCAAAGCTTCCCATAGCAAAGCTCTGTTGCCTCTCTTCAAATGGCTTATGTGCTGCAGCTTTTGTGTGTTTAAAATACAGTTTCAACAGATCTGTAGAGCAATCGTGGCCCTTTTATTACTTCTGGACTTCAACTCCCAGAATTCCTACGCCAGCCAAGTCATAAAATGGCCATTGTTCACCATCCCTGCTATAGAGCAAACTCGGTATGTGTTTCATGCCCTAAAGCCGTGGTGGCGAACTTATGGCACGGTTGCCACAGGTGGCACGTGGAGCCATATCAGTGGGCACGCAAGCTCAGCTCCGGTAGACATGCATGCACCAGCCAGCTGTTTTTTTGGGCCTTCTGGGCCCACCAGAAGTCAGGAAACATACTGTTTCCAGCCTCCAGAGGGCCTCGGGAGGGGGGAGGAAGGCCATTTTTGCCCTCCCCAGGTTCCTAGAAAGGCTCTGGAGCCTGGGGAGAGCAAAAAAATGGGCCTACCGGGCCCACCGTGTCATCATGTGCCAAAAGTGGGGGGAGCACAGGGGGCGGGGCACATAGAATTATGGATGTGGGCATGCTTGCGTGTGACCCCACCACGCTCCCCCCACTTTTGGCACGTGATGGCAAAAAGGTTAGCCATCACTGCCCTAAAGCTTCCTACAGAGCTCAAGGCTACCCCAAAGCATTTTTAAGGGAGAGGAGCATTGCAACTAAGAGAAGTGACTTTGCATCTTGCACGGGGGGGGGGGGGGGGGGGGAGGGCAGCACAGGTTGCAGAGTTGCTTCCCTGGGTGCATTGCAGGCCACATCCCTTCAGGGATGGGTGTGAATCCCCTTCCCTCCTCCTTTTCCCTGCTTCGCTTTCACCCATGGTAACCAGAGGATCGGTCTCCCTCCTCTCTTCCTCCCCCCCCCCATAAGGAAAAGAGAATTGGGGAGGAGTGAAATGATGAATAATGGTTCCTTTCAGGGCAGTCCTTTGATCTCACCCGTTTGATTGGGCTTCTGATGCCAATAGCTGCTGTTAGGGAGATGTATCCCACCCCATCTCTTTCCCCTTTCCAGGTTCTCAGAGAAGACAGCCTCTATTCTGCTCCAAGGAAAGCCAGGATGGGGATCCAAAATGCAATCGGCGCTGTACTTTTTTGAGCTGTCTCGACTATTTTAATGACAGCTGTCAGTCTTTAGTGCTGCCGTGCAGTAGATCATGCGTAAAACTGTCAGGAACATTGTATTTCTCATCTTGCTTTCCCTGTCTGATTTGCCGTAATTGGAACTGAGGTGGGGGAAGAGCGACTGATTCTTTCCTTAAGTGTCAATGGAGGGTTTCAGATAACCCATATAGTTCTTTTTTATTGTTTTCGTAGTAGTTGAAAGAAACTCTTGGTTTAATTAGGGAGGTTTGCAAATGAAGGTACCATCTCTCCCACACCTAGAAAACTGATTGCTTTCAACAGTGCTTTTACTCTGATTAGAGCCATTCTTTGCTGCAAGTTAATATTGTTAGAGCTTAGCTCAACTATTAAATTTCTCCTGGGTTAAAAAAAAATGTAACTTATTTTGTATAGCCATTCTAAGGATGATTTTTCAAAATCTGTACATTTTATACCACAGGCAGAAAAGGTAACTCTAGAAGGCATACATATTGTGATTTCTTGGGCCAAAGCCACAACTTTATATTTCACCACACAATCCCCAATATAATAAAATTGAGATTATGTTTCTGCATTTGCAGACATCCCACAGTCTCTCCCTCTCCCTATAAGTCAGAGATAATGAAGTCAGAGAAGCTTCTTTGGCTCACATTTTGATATACTTTCTGAATATATATGCAAACTGGAACCCACTGCCAATATATACAGTTTTCCTAATTTTGCATTGCAGCTTCCAATTAAATGTATAAAATGAAGAATGCATGCAGAATCACTTATCCTCGCATGCACTGATTATTAAAATTCCCATATTAAGAATTATTATTAAATCATATGAGCATTTTAATAGATGCATGGGTTTTCATGGAAATTTTAAAAATGGAATTTGACTGGGCAAGTCTTGTTGAGGTGCCTGAAACCCAGTTCTGTGGGTTTGGCTGGAATGAATTTGAGCATATCATTCTCAAATAACCTGGAGAGGATCATCTAGACCAAGGGTTTCCAACCTTGGCAACTTTACGACTTGTGGACTTCAACTCCTAGTTCTGGGAGTTGAAGTCCACAAGTCATAAAGTTGCCAAGGTTGGAGATCCCTGCTCTGGACTGTAAATCCATTTAATAGAGTCAAGTCTCTCGTTCTTATAAAAGCTATATGCTACTTAGTAGATGACATAATATTGAGAGCAAGAGGTGATATCCGTTTCCTTGAGAGGGGGTAGTGCTAACACAAGTACTGTTGCACCCCTTCTCAAAAACCCAACAACAGATAATTTGGTCCAGCCCCAATTGATTGTCTGAAGCTCCAGAAAACCCTGGAGAAAACAAATTTTCTGGATCCATTTCAGTCAGGATTCAGGCCAGGGCATAATACTAAGATATTTATTTATTTATTTACTTAGCATTTGGTATATCATGCATGGCATTGCAAGACATGATAGACCTGCATGTGGATTAGAGAACAAACAAAAGTCTATGATATCAAGTGAGTAAAAGAATGGAAATGGGTTGGTCACATAGAAAGAAGAACTGATGGCAGGTGGACCAAGGCAGTCACAAAATGGATCCCACTTGATAAAAAGTGTCCATGAAAGAGACCTAAAACAAGATGGATCGCTGAGATCAGCAAGTATTGTGGGCCTAATTGGTAAAAGAAAGCTCAGGACTGTATTGGTTGGAAACATACGGAAGAGGCCTTCATCCTGCAGTGGATAAACAGTGGATAAAATGATGAGGGTGGGGCATATCATACATGGACTAGCAATATAAATTAATGTTTCAACTAGATTAGTAGAACCCAATAAAACATAAATGTTAAAAAGGTCTATATTCAAACATCAATGTCTAGGTCATCTAACCATTGAAGTGCAGCATCGTTTATATTACAAATAATCAGATACTGGATTATTACCAGTGTCTGATTATTTGTAATATAAACGATGCTGCACTTCAATGGTTAGATGGCCTAGACATTGATGCCCTCAGCTTACAGCTGGTCACAATTCATATTAAGATAGTATTAATCATGCTTGTCAATGACCTGTGGTGGTGGCAGGATGGGTGAGATGTTACTGTCCCGGTCCTCTTTGATTGCTTGTTTTTTGTTACTATCAATCATGGTATCCTCCCAGACCACCTATGGAGAATGGAAATTTGGAGCCAGGATTCTCGTTTTTTATGGGTGGTAGCAGGGAAGAGATAAAATCTTAGGTCTCTCACCTCTACAGTGCTTCAGAATACAATGCCTTGCCCCCTCTGTTTAACATCTATATCTTGCATGAAGTGATCCATCCATTTTTGTTTGCTTGAAGGAGCGGGTGGAGAGATTTTCTGTTTTCATGCAAAACTGAAGAGGGAGCATGATATCCTCAGCTATTGACCAATAGCTGAGAGCACTTTTCATATCTTCATTCCATTATTCTCAAGTTTTGAACGGCTATCGGCTGTCATTAAGCATTAAAATCATAACACTCAAGTGGTACGTAAAGCACTGACCACAGCCTACACCAGTGATGACTAACCTTTTCTGGACCGAGTGCCCAAAGTGCGCGCATCAGAACCCCCAAAATGTCAGATATATACTGATGGTCGTGCTCATTCAGTCTATGCGGAAGT